>JAZKJV010007249.1:0-84611 GCA_037367405.1 Ottelia alismoides | reverse complement strand
TTGGTGGCCGAGGATGTTCGCCTTCGCGATGCCGAGCGCATCGAGCACCGCGGGGATCGCCTTCGCATAGTCCTCGACGCCGGCACGAACGGCGTCGGATCGGAAGCCGCCGAATCCGGGCATGTCGACGCCAATCGCGCGGATGCCGCGCGCGGCGAGCCGCGGGTACACCGGCTCGTACTGGCGCGCCGACACCGGCGCCTGGTGCAGCAGCACCAGCGGCACGCCCATCCGCGGGGCCCGCCTCGTGGAAGTGCACCTGGCCGTAGGGTCCCTGCGCATATGCACGGCGCGTCTGTAGTCGCCATGGCCGCAGGCCTGGACTGGGACGAGCGGATCGTGGAGCTTCGGTAGCGTGGTCATGGCGCCCTCCGCGGCAGCCGAAGCTTCGGCGGCGCGCGCGGGGTCGTCAATCGACCATTGGACCGGGTGCCCGTGCCGCGGGCCCTCCATATGGGTGCACCGCGAACAGGCGATGGCGCTAGTGGCGGAGGAGCCCGCCGCCCGGGCTGATCAGAACTCGTAGGTCGCGCGGATGCCGAACGCACGCGGGATCGGCGGTGCGAAGCGAACCTCGTTCCTGTTCGGCGGCACCAGGAACGTGAACACGTCGACGCCGTTGTAGGCGGAGAGGAACGTGTCGTCGTCGGTCAGGTTGGTGCCGAACACTTCGGCGCTCCATTTCTCACCGCGGATGCCGATCCGGGCGTTGAGGTTCTCGCGATCGCCGACCCAGGTGGCGCCGGCGAAGTCGGAGTACTTCTTGCCCTGGTGCTGGTAGTCGCCGCGGGTGTACCAGGTGAGTTCGCCGGTCAGCGGCGCGCTGTAGTCGGCCGACACCGACCAGGTGAGCTTCGGAACGGTCGGCAGCTCGCGGCCGATCACGCCGGCGAAGCTGCCGTACACCAGGTTGCACTCGCCGCAGTTTGCCGGCGACGCCGCCCGGTCCGATGCCGTACGAAACGATCTCGGTGTCGTTGTAGCCCAGCATCGCCGAGAAGCGTAGTCCTTGCGTCGCCTGGATGGAGCCCTCGAACTCGACGCCCTGCAGGTCGGCGGTGCCGTTGTGATCACGATGTTGAACAGGTTCGAGGTGCCGGCGACGGTCACCGGATCGCGTTACCCACCTGCCCGTCTTCCACTCGCCCTTGTACACGGTCAGCGTGGTGCGCGCGCGGCCGTCGAGCCAGGTGACTTGATGCCGACCTCGTAGTTGTCGAGCTGCTCTTCGTCGAATGTCAGACCCGCGCTCGGCACGACGGCCTGCAGTGCCGCGATCGTCGCCGGCGAGGACGTGACGAGCGCCGCGTTGAACCCGCCCGGACGATAGCCGCGCGAGAACAGCACGTAGAGGATCGAGTCCGGGGCGTACTCCCAGTCGATCGACACGCGCGGCGAGAAACTCTCGAACTCGGCGTTCAGCTCGGTCGCCGCAGCGCCGGTGACCAGCGTGCCGGCTCCTCCGACGATCGGCTTCTGCCGGATCTCGTCGCGTTGCTGGCGTGCCTCGGCGCTGATCGTCACGGTGTCGGTGACGTCGAAGTAGACCGCGCCGAAGATCGCCGGCGTCTCGACGAACTGCTGCGTGACGGCCGAGGCGAACAGCGGGCCTATCGGCGCCAGGCCCCAGACCGGGCCGCCCGGCGAGTAGGCGTCGAAGTAGTTCGCGCCGAGCACCCACCGGAACCGGTTCTCCTGGGGCGAGGTCAGGCGCAGCTCCTGGCTCCAGTCACGCTGGTCCGTCTGCACGATCAGCGGGAAGGCGAGCCACGAGACGCGCGTCGCGGCGGTGGCGGGCGTGAAGAACGGGTTCGGGATGCCGCGGCCGTTGCGGAAGTTCAGGTCGATGACCGACTGCATCTTGTCCCTGTGGTAGGCGGTCAGCGAGCTGAGCGTGTAGCCGCCGCCGAACTCCCAGTCGATGCGGATGTCGCCCTGGTACGCGTCGCGGCGCAGTCCCGCGCGGTCCTTGAAGCTGGGGTCGAAGGACCGGCCACAGCGGGTTCGGGTTGAAGAGCGCGCCGTTGATCGGCGCGGGGAGGTGTCGTAGTCGCCGGAGAGCGCCGTGAGTGCGACGCCGTTGGTCCCGGGCAGTTCGCCGCACCAGTAGCCGAACGAGGCGCGGGAGCCCGCGGCCTGGCCGATTGCGGCGGTGCCGGCCGGCGCCTGCGAGAACGGCACGCAGCTGCCGTCCGGAGCGACGCGGCCGTTGAACTCCGCGGCCTTGACCGCACCGTGCGCGGGCGGGCCATCGTCGTCGGCGGAAGAAATTCAGGTACGTCTTGACCTTCAGGGGAGTCGGTCGGCTGCCACACCAGCGAGGTCGAAACGGAGTCGGTGCCCTGCTTGCCCAGGCGATCCGGGCCGGTGCCGCCGAAGTTGTCGTAGTAGCCGCCGCGCTCGAAGCTGCGCAGCGTAAGTCGCGCGGCGAGCGTATCGGTCAGCGGGCCCTCGACGTTCAGCGCCGCATCGTACGAATCCCAGCGCGAGTACTCGGCCAGCACGCGCCCCTTGAACTCAACGGTCGAAGGATCACGCGTGACGAAATTGATCGCGCCTACGAAGGTGGAACGGCCGAAGTATGCGCTCTGCGGTCCCTTCAGCACCTCGACGCGCTCGACGTCGACGACCGCGGGCGGCTGCGCGCCGATCACCGGCGCGCCGTCGACGAACAGCAGGGCCGCCGGCGCTGATGCCCTGGTTCTGGTTTCAGAGAGCCCGCGGAAGGTCAGCGAGTTGAAGGAGCGGTCGGCACGGCCGGATCCGCCTCCAGTCTGTTGACGAAGTAGAAGCTCGGCGTGATCTGCGCAATGTCGGTCAGCTGCTTGACGTTGTTCGCCTCGAGATCCTTTGCCGACAGCGCGGTGATCGCCAGCGGCACGACCATCAGGTTTCTCCTCCACCTTGCGCGCGGTGACGGTCACTTCTTCCAGCCGCAGGATGTCCTCCTGCGCGAGGGCGATGCCCGGCGCGAGGTGCATCGCGATGACGATGGCCGCCCGGGGCTTGAAGGTCGAAGCACGCGAGACGTGGACGACTGCAGGCATGGAACTCCCCTCCGGATCGCGCAGGCTGCCCGGCCCGTCACGTCGCATTGCGTTGCCCGGAGGCAACGTGCTGGTGCGTGGCCTGCGTTCGATGCTACCCACCATGCGTACGGGTCGAAGCCCCGCTATGTGGTGGAAACGACCCAAGGAGTCATTCGGCGCGTGCCCCGCCGCACCCAGGCAGCGTGGTTGCGCAATGGGACCCGGGTCCGGATCCGGATCCGAGAGTCGACGCCGCGCGAGTCCGACTCGCGCGTGGTCAGTCGTGCAGTTCGAAGTACAGCAGTGCGTGGTCCGAGTACTTCGCGATCCAGTCGTCCTTGCGGGCCGGCGTCGGCTGGTCGACCCAGCCGCGTACCGACACCTCGGCGTCAGCGGCGTCGCCCGGGCGCCGGAAGCTGCGGAACTTCAGGTGGTCGGCGGCATACACGTGATCGAGGTTGGACGGCGGATAGCGCGACGTGCTGCCGTTGAACCAGCTCGCGTCGTGCGTCTTGGCCAGCCGGCGCATGCGGATCCGGGCGCGCGCGGCATGGCGATCCCACTTCCTGAGCTCGATCGCCGCCTCGATGTCGCGGTCGAACGGATACTCCAGCCCCATCGTGTTCAGGTCGCCGAGGAACAGGTAGTTCGCGCGGCCACCCGGCCCGGCGCTCGCATCCAGCACCTTCCGGAACTCGAAGGCGCGCTCGAGCATGTCCGTCGCGCAGGCCCATGCCGCGCGGATCCGAGCCGCTCGAGAGGTGCAGGAACAGCAGGGCATAGTGCTCCCCGCCCTTGGTGATCGTCACGAGCTGGCCGGGCCCGCATGTGCGTGGTGCCGGAGCGGAACTCGGTCTTCTGGGTGATGAAGGCCGTGAGGCTCTTCTTCACGCCGATGAGGATCTCCTGGGTCTGCACGCCCTCGGTGATCTGGAAGACGTAGTTCGGCATCTTCGAGACCAGCGCGTTGAAGACCGTCGCGCCCTCGACCTCGAAGATGCCGAAGACGTCGGGATCCTGCACCTTCACGAAGTCGACCACGCGACCGATGCGCGTGCCCGTCGGGTCGTCCTTGAAGTGCTCGACGTTCCAGGAGGCGACGGAGAACAGCTTGGCCATGTCCGGTACCGAACCTGCGGCAGCGCCGCACGTGGAGGTGTGGACGAAGCTTACACAGGCGCTCGAGCGGCGGGCGTGGCCGCAGCGACACGACGATCGCGGCGGTGGCGCGGGCGGTGGGGCGGAATCGGCGGTGGAGTGGGGGCGATCCGCGGGGATCGCGGTAAAGTCACCCGCGCGCCGCGCCGCACCGGCGGCGGCGCACGGGACAAGGTCGCTCAGCGTGCGCCGGCCATCTCCGGAGCGCGCTCCTGCGGACGCGGCAGGTCCTGCAGCCGCATCCGCAGCTGCAGCAGCTCGCGCTCTTCGATGATGCGGATGCCACCCGGCTGCCGCATGCGGCGCTCGAGTTCGTCCCGGCGACGGCGCAGGTACTGGATGTCACTGGTGAGTTCCATCTTCCCTTCCTCTTGTTGATCGTCGGTCCCTGTCGGAACGCGTGATCCGCGGCGTGTGGTCGAGGCACGCGCGACGGTATCCCCTGTTCGCGAAACGACGTCGCGTACACTGCAAAATTGCGCGCGGCGCTGCAAGCTTTTCGTGCGCATCGACGCGCCGCGGATCGCACTCTCGCGCGCACGTTTGCGCGTCGACGGATTGCTTGGAAGTCATGCACTTCCGTGTTTTTGTCAGCGTCGTGCTGAGATTTCTGTCTGTCGCTGGCGACAGCCGGCGTCGCGCAAATCTTCGTCCTCATCCGCGTGCCGCTCGATCGTGCCTTCAGGTGGCGCTCCGGTACCCTTGCGCGCGCCGCGAGGGCCTCGAGCATCGCGTGCGCGGACACGAGGAGATCGATCGATGCGTCAGCTGTTGTCGTGCCTGCTGCTGTCCGGCAGCTTCGGCCGCGTGGTGCGCGACGGCGAGCGCGCAGGAACCGCCCTACATGGCGCTGGCGGGCGAACTCGCGGGCGCCGTCGAGAGCCCGCGCGTCGTGATGGAGACCTGCATCGCGCGCAAGTCGGGCCGCCGTGGCGAGTACCAGTCCGCGTACGACGCATGGCGTGCGCGACCATGCGTCGCTGCTCGCACGAGTCGATGCGCAACTGGCGCGCGCCGACGCGCGCCTGAAGCGCGACAACCTGCGTCGGGCGCGAACTCCGTCGCGGGACGCGATGACGCGGAATCCTGCAGCGGCGCTACGACTCGCTCGACGCGGCCGCCTTGCGCCAGGTCTGCGGCCGCTACGCCGAGATGCTGCGATCCAAGGATGCGGAAATGGCGGACAGTGTTCCGCGGCTGCTGCAGCGCGTGGCAGAGGCGGAGCGTGCGCTGTCGGCGCAGGAGTCGGGCTGACCCCAGCGCCGCAACAAGACTTCGTTGCCACCGCGCGACCGCTGTTGGGTGGTCGACCACGCGGCACTTCGCGAATACCCGCATTGGGTGTAGATTTTTTTCCTGCAGATCCGCACGGGGGGGACTGCAGGAATGCTCGATACGTCAGCGGCGGACGACGCCGAACGTCGCGTTGCGCCTTCGCCACTCGCGGCCTATTTCGGCGCGGCGCTGATCTCGGCAGGGATGATCCTGCTGCGCGCCGCGCTCACACCGGTGCTGGGAGACCAGGCTCCGCTCCTCGCGCTGCTGATCGCGCCGGTGCTCGCCGCCGCATGGGCGGGCTTCGGGCCGGGCCTCTTCGCGACGCTGATCTGCCTGGTGGCGGGCGTCTGGCTGTTCATCACGCCGGCCGACTCGCTGGGCACGTTGCCCGCGTCCGAGTGGATCCGAATGGGCTTCTTCCTGCTCGAAGGCGCGCTGTTCAGCTGGCTGTTCCAGGAGCGACGCTCGGCCACCGCGTTGGCGCGGCATCGCGAGCGACGCTTTCCGCAGGCGATCGAGGCCGCGCCGTCGGGCATGATCCTCGCGGAAGCAGACGGCCGGATCGCTTTCGCCAATGCCGCCGCGCGCCAGGGCTTCGGCTACCCGGCCGGCGAGTCCACCAGCTCTCGATCGAGGACCTGATCCCGCCGGCGCTCCGCGAATCCCACCGGCGGAACCGCGAGACCTTCGCGCGCACGCCGACCCCGCGCGCCATGGGCGTCGGTCGCGAGCTGCGGGCGCGCCGCAAGGACGGCAGGCGAATTCCCGGTCGAGATCGGCCTCAGTCCGGTGCCCACCGAGGGCGCGCCACTGGTGCTCGCCGCCGTGGTCGACGTGACCGAGCGCCAGCGCGTGATCTCGCGGCTGGTCGACAGCGAGCAGCGCCAGCGTTTCCTGCTGCGACTCACGGAGCGACTGCAGGCCCTGCAGGAGCCCGGCGAGATGATGGACGCGGCCACGCGCGCGCTCGGCGAGTTCCTCGGCGTCGCGCAGCTCGGCTATGGCGAGATCGACGAGGCGCAGGAGCACGTGATCGTCACGCGCGACTGGAACGACGGGCGCATCCCCTCCGTCGTCGGCAGGTGGCGCATGGACGACTTCGGGCCCGCGTTCATCCGCGACATGAAGGCAGGACGCAGCGTCGCGATCGCCGACGTCGCCGAGGACCCGCGCACCAATTCGCCGGAGGTGCTGCGGGCGTACGCCGGCATCCACACCCGCGCGATCCTCGACACTCCGCTGGTCCGCGACGGCCGGATGGTGGCGATGATCTCACCCATCATCCCGAGCCACGGAGCTGGTCGACCGAGGAGGTCGTGCTGGCCGAGGAGACCTGTGCGCGCATCTGGGCCGCGGTGGAGCGCGTTCGCGCCGAGCGGACGGCGCGCATCTCGCTGGAACTGCTCGACCGCGCGGGCGATGCGGCGCGCGTCGGCGCGTTCGTCCACACGCTCGACCAGATGGCCACGCCACGCTGGTCCGATCGCCTGTTCGACATTCTCGGCGTGCCACGCGGTGCGACGCCGACCGCCGAGCTGGCGTTCTCGCGCCACCCTCCGGCAGTCCGCTCGGTGCTGCGCGAGGCGATGGAACGGATGACCGTCGACGGGAAGCCGATCGAGATCGAGCTGCCGCTGGTGCCGCAGGCCGGATCGGCGAGCTGGGTGCGGATCTACGCCGTGCCGACGATGCGCGACGGGCGCTGCATCGAGATCAGCGGCGCCGTGCAGGACATCTCGGACCGCAAGCAGCTCGAGCTGGAGGTCATCGCGGCCACCAACCAGGAGCGCGAGCGCATCGGCGAGGACCTGCACGACGACCTAGGCCAGGTGCTGACGGCCGTGACGCTGCAGGTCGGGGCATTCGGCGGACGCTCGGCCAGGGCGCCTCGCCCGAGGTGCAGCGGCAGGAGATCGAGACGATCGAGCGCAACCTCGAGCACGCCCGCACCGTCTGCCGGCGCCTGGCCCGCACCTACGTGGCGCCCGTGTCCTCGACGTCCTTCCTGGCGATGCTGCGGCAGCTGGCGCGCGACGCCTCCAGCGGGCGCGAATGCGTCGTCCGCGGCACCGACCTGCCGCCCTCGACGCCGGCGGCGGTGGCGCAGGAGCTGTTCCGGATCGCCCAGGAAGCACTGAACAACGCGCTCAAGCACAGCCAGGCGCGGCGCATCGAGCTGGACCTGCAGGTGGACCCCGAGCGCCTGACGCTCGCGATCGAGGACGACGGCGTCGGCCTGCCCGACGACGAGGCCGGCGGCGGTGTCGGGCTGACCAGCATGCGCAGCCGCGCGGCCCGGATCGGCGGCATCGTCTGCTCGGCGCCGGCGCCCGCGGCGGGACGCGCGTGGTCGTCACCTGCGCCCGGGCAGACTCCAGGGCGGGGGCAACCGCCGCCTGACCGATCAGCGCCCGGATGCCGCCCGCGCATTCGCGTCGAACGTTCATACTCCGGCTGTCGAAGGAGGACGAGGATGGACGTGTCGACGATGCGCGCGATCGTGGTGGAAAGACCCGGGCCGCCCGAGGTGCTGCAGTGGCGCGAACTGCCGCGGCCCGAACCGGGACCGGGGCAGGTGCGGCTGCGCGTCGCCTTCGTCGGCATGAACCCGGTCGACGCGCTGGTGCGGCGCGAGCGGCTCGACTGGATGCCGGTGCGCTATCCGTTCACGCCGGGGCTCGAGCACACGGGAGTCGTGGATGCCGTCGGCCCCGACGTCGACCACGCATGGCTCGGCCGGCGCGTGCTGTCGCGCACCAGCTTCGGCGGCTACGCCGAGTGGTCGCTGGCGCCGGTGCGTGGCCTGATGGCGGTCCCCGAGGGGATCTCGCTGCGCGACGGCTGCCGTCTGGCGCGGCTGCACCTACACCGCGTGGCACGCCCTGCACCGCTGCGCACGCCTGCAGCGCGGCGAGCGCGTGCTGGTGCACTCGGCCGCCGGCGCGGTCGGCCTGATGGCCTTTGCAGATCGCGCGCGATGCGGGCGCGCAGGTCGTCGGGCTCTGTGGTGGCCCGGCCAAGGTAGAGTGGGTGCGCGGCTTCGGCTTCGACGCCGTGATCGACTACCTGGAGGAGAACTGGCCGGCGGCGGCGCAGGCGGCCGTACCCGGCGGTGCGTTCGACGTGATCCTCGACGGCAACGGCGGCGCCAATGCCGCGCACAACTACGCGCTGGTTGCGCCGCTCGGGCGCGTGATCTACCTGGGGCGCGATGTCCGGCGCGAACCCGCCGCCGGTGCCGGTCCCGCTGCTGATCGACAAGAGCTTCTCGGTGGGTGGCATGACGCTGCGCCAGGTCGAGGTTGCGCCCGGCAGCGAGCCCGATGTCGCGATGATCGCGGCGATCCGCACAGGTCGCTGGCGACTGCCGGTCGGCGAGGTGGTGCCGCTCGCGCAGGTCGCGGCGCTGCATCGGCGGCTCGAGGCGCGCGAGGTGCGCGGCCGCGCCGTGATCGAGGTCGGCGGCGAGGCGGTGCGATGAGCGGCCGGGTGTTCCGCTCGCGCATCGATGCCTGGATCGGGCTCGCGCTGCTCGCCTCCGGCGCGGTGATCGCCGGAGCCAGCGTGCGCCTGCTGCTCTCCCCCATCGGTGGCCTGCGCTGGCTCGCGCCACTGCTGTTCCTGGTCGGCGGCGGGCTGCCGCTGTGGATCCTCGCGACGACGCGCTACGCGATCGGCCAGGGCAGGCTGCTGGTCCTGAGCGGGCGCTGCGCTGGTCGATACCGTTCGGGGAGATCCGCTCGGTCCGGCCCCACGCGCGCGGCGTGGTCGGCGCCGGCGCTGTCGCTCGACCGGCTGCGGATCGAACACGGTGCGGGGCGTTCCTGCCTCGTGTCGCCCCAGGACCGGGCGGGCTTCCTGGCGGCGCTGCGCGAAGCGGGTGTCGCGCCCGGAGCCCTGCCGCCGCTCGCGGAGCCGACGCCGGAATCACGCGCGGCGCGTTGAGCGAACCGCGCAGCCACGATGCCAACCGTCGGGTCGGGGAGGTTCAGCCGGCGTCGACCCAGCAGGCGGGGCGCTTCTGGATGAAGGCGTCGATGCCCTCGGCGGCGTCGGCGGTCTGGAGGTTGCGCTGCATGACGCGCGCGGCATGCCGGTACGCCTCCTCCAGCGGCATCTCCGCCTGCTCGTAGAAGGCGCGCTTGCCGATCGCGATCGCGCTCGTGGACTTCGACGCGATCCGTCCGGCGAGCTCGGCGACCGCGGCATCGAGCTGCGCGGCGGGCACTACGCGGTTCACGAGGCCGATGCGGTGCGCCTCCGCGGCCGGCAGCAGTTCGCCGGTGAGCAGCATCTCCATCGCATGCTTGCTCGCGAGGTTGCGCGACAGCGCGACCATCGGCGTCGAGCAGAACAGCCCGATGTTGACGCCCGGGGTCGCGAAGCGCGCCTCTTCGGCGGCCACCGCCAGATCGCAGCTCGCGACCAGCTGGCAGCCCGCCGCAGTCGCGATGCCGTGCACGCGCGCGATCACGGGCTTCGGGCAGCGCACGATCGCCAGCATCAGTCGCACGCAGCGCTCGAAGAGGTCGGCCTGGAAGGCCGGATCGGGGTTGGCGCGCAGCTCCTTGAGGTCGTGACCGGCGCAGAACGCCGGGGCCAGCGCCCGCGAGCACGACCACCTTGACGTCCCGAGCGGCGCCGCCGCCTCGACCGCCTCGCGCAGCGCGTCCATCATCGCGACCGAGAGTGCGTTGCGCGCGGACGGGTTGTTCAGCGTCAGGGTGCAGATGCCCGCCGCGGCCTCGCGCAGCACGAGCACAGGGTCGATCGACATGGCGTGCCTCCTCGGGACCGCGAGGCCGGCGATGCGCCTCCCGTGCCGGCGCCGCCGCACCTGCGGTGCATCCCGATGATAGCCCGCCGGCCGGATCGATGCGGCCAGGCGGGGGCGGGAGGCGCGGTGTCGCGCGAGGGGCGCTAGATCCGGAACAGCCCGTGGCAGTTGTCGGTGACCAGCCGCTTCCTGAGCTCGGGGCGGATGTCGTCGCGCGCCTCGAGGGCCTGGCGGAAGAAGATGGTGTCCGCGACATCCCCGGGATGGCCATAGTCGCTGGCGAGCATCAGCCGTGACTCGCCGGTGTAGCGCATCAGGTGCGGCAGGTCCTCGTGCAGCTCGCAGGTCAGCCAGAAGTTGTGCTCGGCGAGCTTCTCCTGCACCAGTTCCATCAGCTTCGGCGGGGGCAGGCGCACGTGCAGCGCAGTCTGCACGGCGGCCGGGACCCAGCTGCAGCCCGACTCGAAGAAGCCCCAGCGCAGCGTCGGGAACGCCTCGCGATGCTTGCTGTTGAGCAGCACCGAGAACGCGAAATAGTTGGGGCTGTCGGAGATGAAGCGGTTGAACTTGCCGCCCTCGCGCTGCTCGATCGTCTCCATGGCGGGGCTGCCGTGGCCGATGTGCACGCAGATCGGCAGGTCGAGCTCCTGCGCCTTGGGCGTAGACCGGGTCGAAGAACGGATGGTCGAGGAAGCGGTCGCCCTCGAGGCCGCGGAACAGCACGCCGACCGCGCCGTTGTTCACCGCCCACTCCATGTCCTTCGCGGTCGCCTCGGGGTTCTTCAGCGAGGGCGTGAAGATCCAGCGCAGGCGACCGTTGCTCGCGGCACAGCGATCCGCGGATCCAGCGGTTCCAGGCACGCGTCAGCGCGAGCTCCGCTTGCGGACGGTGGCAGCGGATGTTCAGG
This sequence comes from Ottelia alismoides, assembly GCA_037367405.1. Classification (NCBI taxonomy): domain Eukaryota; kingdom Viridiplantae; phylum Streptophyta; class Magnoliopsida; order Alismatales; family Hydrocharitaceae; genus Ottelia; species Ottelia alismoides. Next base: position 73,461 of record JAZKJV010007249.1, on the reverse strand, counting down.
AACAGGCTCGAGAACTGCACCTGCACGTCGACCTGCTGCTTGTCGAGGTCGGCGAGGCGCGCCGGCACGTCGTCGAGCGTGATCGAATCCCTCGGTGACCTCGCCCTTCGAGTAGAAGGCGATCGCGGCCGCGTCGTGCTTGCCGTAAAGGTGGTTGTCGATGACCCAGTACTCCTTGGTGTTCGGCCCCGAGAAGTGCGTCTGGATCGTCGAGCCGACTTCCTTGCGCAACCGCGACGGGCGGTATTGCTGGTCGGACTCGGAAAGGTAGTCCCAGCACGAGGCGGGCTCGACACGTGGGCGTCGACGTCGATGACCTTCATGGCATTCACTCCAGGGGGTGGAGCCCGGTACGGGCGCCGGCGCCGGCCGGCAGTCTGCCTATGGTAGTAACCACCTCGGCGCGGACAATTTTGTTTTGCGAATCGGCCTGCGCCCGGGCCGATCGGCCATGCGGACGTTCGCTTCCTGCCGGGGAGTGCGCGATGCGATCCCCGGGCCCACGGCGCTGCCGATGACGAGGTCGTCTGCCTCCGATCCTGGCCCTCGCCTCGATACCCGGCGCCGGCCGCCGCGCGCGCGCTACGCTAGGAACATGGACGCCGCGAACACGACCCCACCCGACGCCATCGACGCCGGCCCGTTCGGCAGCTGGCTCAGCAGGCTGCGCGCCTCGCTGCAAGGCGACACAGGCATGGACGTGCCCTGCGGCGACTGCACCGGCTGCTGCACCTCGGGCTACTCGATCCAGTTGCGGCGCACCGACGTGGCGGCGCGCGCCCTCGTGCCGGTCGAACTCACGGTGGAGGCGCCCGGATTCGCGCCGGGCGACCTGACGCTGCCGGCGCGCGACGACGGCACCTGCCCGATGCTGCACGCCGGGCGCTGCTCGATCTATGCGCAGCGTCCCCAGACCTGCCTGGATACGACTGCGGATCTTCGCGGCCGCCGGGCTCGATGCTGGCGGCGCCGACAAGGCGGTGATCAACCGGCGGGTGCGCGCCTGGCGCTTCAGCTACGAGGACGATGCGGCGCGGCGCGCGCACGCCGCCATCCGCGAAGCAGCGCGGTTCATCCGCGAGCGACCCGAGGCATTCTCCGCGATTGGGGTACGGGCGCCGGCCGGGCCGATGGGCATCGCCGTGCTCGCCATCAAGTCGCATGCGGCGCTGCTGGACCCTGCGACGCCCGCGACGACGCCGCCCGGGCGCGTGCGATGCTCGCGGCCGGGCGCGCGTTCGATGCGCCGCCGACGACGAACCTGCCTGCGAACGATGGGAGCGAGGGATGAAGGGACACTGCCTCTGCGGCGCGGTCGGCGTGACCATGCCGGATCGACACGAGTTCCACGCCTGCCATTGCGGCATGTGCCGTCGGTGGGGAGGTGGCCCGGCGCTGTGCGTCCCCTGCGGCGCCGACGAGATCGGCCTCGAGGGCGCGGAGCACGTGCGCGCGTATCGCTCGTCGGAATGGGCCGAGCGCGCCTTCTGTGGACGCTGTGGCACGCACCTGTGGTACCGCCTGCTGCCCACCGGCGAGCACACCGTGTCCATCGGGCTGTTCGGCGACGACGTGCCCTTCGGGATGGCCGAGCAGATCTTCATCGACCGCAAGCCCGCCGCCTACCGCTTCGCGGACGAGACGCCCTGCCTGACGGAGGCCGAAGTGTTCGCGAAGTACGCGCCGCCCTGAGCCCGGCGCAGTCGGCCAGGGACGACTCGCCCTGCCGATGACCTCCGAGGTCATCGACGCGCGGCACGGGCGGGCCCAGTATCCCGGCCGGCGCAGCATCGCGCCGCCCACCGGTAAGCCCGATGTCCCTGCTCGCCCGCGTGTCGTTCGTGCTCGTCGGCCTGGTGAACCTCTATCCACTGACGGGCGTGCTCGGCGCCGGCGCGCTCGAGGCACTCTACGGCCGTGGCTTCGGCGATCCGGGACTGTGCTGCTGATGCGGCACCGGGCCGTGCTGTTCGGGCTGCTCGGTGGACTGCTGGTGGCGGCGGCCTGGCGCCCTGAGTGGCGCGGCATCGCCACTTTCGCCGGCCTCGCGAGCATGCTGTCGTACATCGCGCTGGCCCGGCGGACCGCAGGACCTCTCCCCGGCGCTGGCCCGGGTCTACGCGGCGGACGCCGCCGCCAGCGTGCTGCTGCTCGTGGCGTGGATCGCTGGCCGCAGGACGTCCTCGCGGGCCTGAGCGGGCGCGGACGCGGCCCGCCGCCGACGTCACGCCGGGCAGGTATCGTCGATGCGGAAGGGCGTCGTGACGGCAGCGGAGCCAGGCGGGCCGTAGGCCTGCGCGAACGTGAATGCCGACGGGCTGGGCCCGGCGTCGCGCAGCTGCTCGAGCCTCGAGATCGCCTCGCCGACCGTCGGGCGATGTCCTGCCGGAACCCACCAGAGCACCATGTGGACCGAGCTCATGCGCTCGAACCACTCGCGTCGCCGCCGCATGATCTCGACGTGCGCGGAGCGGTAGACGTAGCGCGACAGCGAGGCGACGTCGGCCCACTCCGAGAGGTTTCACCAGCACGTGCTCGCCGAGCGGACGGAACGCGGTCGCGTCGCCGTCGTCGGACTGCAGCCGCCAGACGAAGCCGGGGGACTGCTCGGCGAGCGAATTGATGCGATCGAGGTTGCCGACGAAGTCCGCCATCGAGGGCGACTCGAGCGGAGTCTTCATCACTGCCACGTTCAGCTGAGCGAGCTCGTACACGCGAGATCCTCCCTCGGGCCGGGCGGCAAATATATACGGGCCAGAAAGACGAAAGGGCGCGAACTTGCGCTCGCGCCCCTCGTCGGACCTCGTCCCGGCGCCGCCGGGCGGTATCAGGCCGCGGTCGGCTTCTTCGACGCCTCGATCACCTCGTCCGCGACGTTGCGCGGCACCGGATCGTAGTGCGAGAACTCCATCGTGTACGAGGCACGGCCGGAGCTCATCGCGCGCAGCTGGCCGATGTAGCCGAACATCTCCGACAGCGGCACGGTGGCCACGACGGCGATGTTGGTACCGCGCTCGAGCTGGTCCTGGATCGAGCCGCGGCGGCGGTTGATGTCGCCGATGACGTCGCCCAGGTAGTCGCCCGGGGTCACGACCTCGACCTTCATCACCGGCTCGAGCAGGATCGGGCCGGCCTTCTTCATGGCCTCGCGGAACGCCGCCTTGGCCGCGATCTCGAAGGTCAGCGCGTTCGAGTCGACGTCGTGGTAGCTGCCGTCCACCAGCGTGGCCTTGAAGTCCACGGTGGGGAAGCGGGCGAGCACGCCGTCTTCCATCTGCATGCGCAGCCCTTCTCGACCGAGGGGATGTACTCCTTCGGCACCGAGCCGCCGACCGTCTGGTCCTCGAACACGAAGCCCGAGCCACGCTCGAGCGGCTCGAACTTGATCCACACCTCGGCGAACTGGCCGGAACCGCCGGTCTGCTTCTTGTGGATGTAGTTCTCCTGGATGGGCTTGGTGATCGTCTCGCGGTACGCCACCTGCGGCTCGCCCATGATGCCTTCGACGTTGAACTCGGTGCGCATGCGGTCGAGCGTCACGTCGAGGTGCAGCTCGCCCATGCCGCGCAGGATCGTCTGGCCCGTCTCGCGGTCGGTCTCGAGCTTCAGCGAGGGATCGGCGCGGACCATCTTGCCGAGGGCGGCGCCGAACTTCTCGAGCTCGGCCTTGTTCTTGGGCTTCACCGAGACGCTGATGACCGGCTCGGGGAAGCGCATGCGCTCGAGGATCACGGGCGCGTTGGCGTCGCACAGCGTGTCGCCGGTGTCGGTCTCGGCGAGCGACACCAGCGCGATGATGTCGCCGGCGCGGGCCTCCTCGATCGGGTTGCTTCCTTGGCGAACATCTCGACCATGCGGCCGATCTTCTCGCGCTTGCCCCGGGTGGTGTTCTGCACCGAGGCGCCCTTGGTGAGCACGCCCGAGTAGACGCGGACGAAGGTCAGCGCGCCGTAGGCGTCGTTGATGACCTTGAACGCGAGCGCGGCGAACGGCTCGTCATCCGAGCAGATGCGCTGGCCGTTCGGGTTGCCGTCCTGGTCGACGGTCGCGATGGCCTCGACGTCGGTCGGCGCCGGCAGGTAGTCGACGACGGCGTCGAGCATCTGCTGCACACCCTTGTTCTTGTACGAGGAGCCGCACAGCACGACGGTGAACGCGCCGCTGATCGTGCCCTTGCGGATGCACTTCTTCAGCGTCTCGACCGAGGGCTCCTTGCCCTCGAGGAGGCCTCCATCGCCTCGTCGTCCTGCTCGACGCAGGTGTCGATGAGCTCGGTGCGGTACTTCGGCACGGAATCGAGGATCGCGCGGTCGCTCGGCACCGTGATGCCGAACTTGTCGGCCAGGTTGCCGCTGAGCTCGTGGATCTCCCACTTCGCGTCGCGGTCGTCCGAGTCCCAGGTGTAGGCCTTGTTCTCGACCAGGTCGACCATGCCCTTGAAGTTGTCCTCGGAACCGATCGGCAGGTGCGCGACCAGCGGGCGCGCGCCGAGGCGCTTCTTGATCATGTCGACGCAGCGCAGGAAGCCCGCGCCGCTGCGGTCCATCTTGTTGACGTAGCACATGCGCGGCACGCGGTAGTTGTCCGCGAGGCGCCAGTTGGTCTCGGACTGCGGCTCGACGCCGGCCACGCCGTCGAACACGACGACCGCGCCGTCGAGCACGCGCAGGGAACGGTTGACCTCGATCGTGAAGTCGACGTGCCCGGGGGTGTCGATGATGTTGAGCTTCTTGCCCTTCCAGAACGCCGAGACCGCGGCGGACTGGATGGTGATGCCGCGCTTCTGCTCCTGCTCGAGGTAGTCGGTGGTCGTGGACGACTTCAGGTCCTTGGTGTCGTGCACGTCGACGATCGTGTGCTTTCGACCCGTGTAATAGAGGATGCGCTCGGTCGTCGTCGTCTTGCCGGCATCGACGTGGGCGATGATCCCGATGTTGCGGATGTCGGCGAGCGGTGTCTTGCGGGGCATGGCAGCTTCCGTGGCGTTTGGACGTCTAGAGAATTCGTTCCGGATCGGGCGCAGCCGGGCCGGTCACCCGCCCTCGCGGAGGGAAGGATGTGGACCGGAAACCGGCAGGGTCGAGCCGCCCATTATCACAGGATCGTGTGAGGCTGGCCATCGCAAACCTTGATCGAATCGGCAGTATCTCCATAAATGATTGAATAGCAAGGCTTTCTTGGGGCCTGGAGAGGCCCTGCGGGGGCCGACCCGGTGCCGTTGCAGCGTCCGGCCTCGTGCCGGCGCAGCGGACTGCAGCCTCGCCCGGGGCGTCGGGGTGTCGCCCGGCTGACGGCGGGTGGCCCGATCTTCTATCGTCGCGTCCGCCCTCCCTCGACTCGCGCCCGTCATTGCCCGATCCGGCAACCGATCCACGCATGCCGCTGCCACGCCTCCGTCCGCCCCGACGCCCGGGCCCGCCTTCGACCTCACGGCGCGGCGCGCGGGGTGGAGATGCATGCGGCCGGCTCGTGCCTGCGGTTGCACTGCTGGCTGCCGTCGCGCTGGGGTTGCCGGCTGTGGCAGCAGCCTGTTGCGCCCACCTCCGCCGCAGTTCGACCCGGACGCGGTCCGGGCACAGGTCGCCGCGCTGCTGCCGCCGACGGTCCGCAACCGCGACGACTGGGCGGCCGACCTGTTCGCGGCGCTCGAAGCGCTCGGCGTCGAGCCTTCGACCCGCAACGTCTGCGCCGTGCTCGCGGTCACCGAGCAGGAATCCGGATACCAGGTGAACCCGACGGTGCCGAACCTGCCGGCGATCGCGCGGCGCGAGATCGAGACGAAGGCCGCCGCGCTGAAGATCCCGCGCTTCGCGGTCGGCGCGGCGCTGGAGATCCGCTCGCCCGACGGCCGCAGCTACCGCGAGCGGATCGAGGCGGCGCGGACCGAGAAGGCGCTGAACGACATCTTCGAGGACTTCCTCGACCAGGTGCCTCTGGGACGGCGGCTGTTCGCCGGCTACAACCCGGTGCGCACCGCCGGACCGATGCAGGTGAGCATCGCCTACGCCGAGGAGCATGCGCGACGCAGGAAATACCCGTTCCCGATGCAGGGGAGCCTGCGCGACGAGCTGTTCACGCGGCGCGGCGGGCTGTACTTCGGCGCGGCGCACCTGCTCGACTACCCGGCGGACTACGACTCCATGCTGCACCGCTTCGCCGACTTCAATGCCGGGCACTACGCGAGCCGCAACGCGGCGTTCCAGAACGCGCTGGCGATGGCCGCGGGACGCAAGGTCGCGATGGACGGCGACCTGCTGATCCGCGGCGAGGGCGCCGACCGGCCGAGCCAGACCGAGCTCGCCGCGCGCGCACTCGCGCCGCAGCTCGGGATGACGGAGCGCGAGATCCGCCGCGACCTCGAGCGCGGCGCGGACGAGGAGTTCGGACGGACACGGCTCTACCAGGGCGTGTTCGAGATCGCGACCAGGCGCCGCGGCCGGGCGCCGCCCGCGGCAGTGATGCCGCGAATCCAGCTGAAGAGCCCGAAGATCACGCGCAACCTCACGACGGAATGGTTCGCGCAGCGAGTCGACGGACGCTACCAGCGCTGCCTGGCACGCGCGGCTCCAGTAACCTGAAGGCGGGCTGGCGCCCACGGGGAGCACATGGTGGATCGACGCAGTCTGCTCGCTGCCGCATCGGGCCTCGGCTTCGCGGCGCAGGTGCCTGGCGCGGAGCCCACCGTGCCCCGTGCCGCTGCCGCCCTGCCCGCGCGGCTGCGCCGCGTCGACCTGCGCATCCGGTTCATGACGACCCGCGACGGCCGGACCTTCGAGCGCGGCCGCGAGACCGCCAGCTACGACTTCCACGACGACGGGCTCATCACCTTCCACGTGAGCAGCCACAGCGACGACCCGCGGATCTCGCGCGACGCGGTCTACACGCTGGGCAGCGACTGCGCCCGCGCGAGGCCTTCGTCCGGCTGCAGGTGGACGGGGCGCTACGAAGGCTCGGGCTGGTTCCGGTTCGAGCCCGGGCAGGTCTCGAGCGAGACCTTCAACGCGGCGCAGGGACGGCGCTCGGAAGCGACGAAGATCGACGTGCCGGTGCGGGCCTTCGTTGCGCACCCGGTTTCGACCGACGTCATGCTCGCGGCCGCATACGAGCACGGCGGGCCGAAGCGCCAGCGCCTTCCCGGCTCCTATACCTCTTCTTCCGATCCGTACGGACGTGTCGGCCCGAGCCTGAAGGCCTTCGGGCGACCTGGCTCGAGTAAGCCGGGCGTGAGTCCATCGTCACGCCCAGCCGGCACGATCGAGGCGGATCGATACGAGCTGTTCACCGCGGCGGAGGCGACCGCGCCGCTGGAATCCCTGTGGACGCTGCCGGGAACGGCCTGTTCCTGCGCGCGCAGGCCCGCGGGATCTACAACACGGTCTACGACTGGTCGAGTTCCGTGCCGCCTGAGCGGCGCATTCCACCAACGCGCGCACGACAGGAGCACGCAAATGCCACGATTCGTCATCGAGCGGGGAGATTCCAGGCGCCGGACAGCTGTCCGCCGCCGACCTGAAGGCGATCTCGCCAGAAGTCCTGCAGCGTCCTGAACGGCATGGGCCGCAGATCCAGTGGATCGAGAGCTACGTGACCGACGACAAGGTCTACTGAGTCTACGTCGCGCCGAACGAGGACATGGTGCGCGAGCACGCCCAAGCAGGGCGGCTTCCCGGCGAACAAGGTGTCCGCGTGAGACGGTGATCGGCCCGGACCACCGCCGAGTGAGGCGCGGAGCGGCGCCTGCGCCGCAGGCCGCGCGCGTGCCGGGCGCCGAGCCGCAGACCGGACGTGCTTGCGGCGCGCAACGGCCACGTCGCGAGCGGGTGCCTCGCTCGACGTCGTCCGCCCGCGCGGGCGCAAGATCCTCGCGGGGGACCCGGCGACGACGCCGGGCGCGAGCGAGGAGATCGACGATGTCGGACGGTATCGACCGCCGGGCGCTGCTCGGTGGCGCGAGCGCGGGCGCGATCATGGCACTGCTGCGCAGCGGCTACGCCGCGAGCCTGCCAGCGTCCGGCGACGGGAACCGCCCGCCCGCCGGACTGGACTCCGCCTCGAAGCGTGCATTCGCCGCCAACCAGACCATCACGACGCTGGTGCCCGGCCGGCTGTACCGCGTCGGCTGCGTGGTGCGCGCCGAGCGCCTGAGCTGGCTGCCCGCGGACCTCCCCGGCGGCTTCGAGCCGCTGAACGCCTACGTGCTGACCGACGAGGCGAACTGCGTGTTCGTCGAGCCGGGCATGCCGATCCTGCTGCCGGCGCTGAAGTCCGCGATCGACACGCTGGCCGGCGAGCGCAAGGTGTGGGTGAACTTCACCCGCAACGAGGCCGACTGCATCGGCAACATGGGCTACGTGTTCGGCAGCTGCCCGCAGCCGACGCTGCTGTTCGGCGGCGCAGGCGGCATCCTCGAGTGGATCAACGATCCTGCGGTCTCGATGCTCGAAGTGCGCGACTTCCTCGGGCGCATCCCGATCGTCGACGCGAAGAACGACACCGCGCGCGAGATCGGTGCGCTGCGGATGCGCTGGATGGACGCGGGCTTCAAGCAGATGCTGATCACGCAGTGGGCGTTCGAGGAGACGACGGGGTGCCTCTTCACCTCGGACGCGATGGGCTACCAGCACCTCGCCGCGGTCGATGCGCCGCCGGTCGTCGAGTCGGCGCGCCAGCTGCCGTCGGTCGACGCCGTGGCCGCCGAGATCGCGCGGCGCATGAACTGGATGCGCGAGGCCGATTATCCGGAAGTGATCGAGCGCTTCGAGAAGATCTTCCGCGAGCACGACGTGCGGATGGTCGCGCCGATCCACGGCTGCGTGCTGAAGGGACGCGAGGTCGTCGCCGCGCACGCCAGGCTGGTCTCGAAGGCGCTGCGCGCCGCGAGCCGGATCGCCGATGCGGAGCGCCTGCGTTATGCCTGAGCTGCCGAAGGACGTGATCCAGAAGGCCTATGTCGTCCGCGGCGGCCTGCCGCGCCTGGTGCTGCCCGACCTCGGCCTGGGTCGGCGGCTGCTCGAACTCCGCCGGCTGGCCGGGCCGCGCCAACGTGAAGCCGGTGACGCACGAGCCCTGCATGGCCTACGTGGTGCTCGGGCAGAAGACGATCATGTTCGACACCGGGCACTACGGCCTGTGGTATTCGCTCGAGGGCCAGCTCGAGGCGATGCTGCAGGGCCGGCCGCTCGACTACGTGTTCGTCAGCCACCAGGAGATCCCGCACACCGGCAACCTCGGTCGGCTGCTCGCGAAATACCCGGGAGCCAAGGCCGTCGGCGACGTGCGCGACTACCACCTCTTCCATCCCGAGATCGCGCTCGACCGGCTGGTGATGATGCAGCACGGCGACCGGCTCGACCTCGGCGACCGCGAGATCGTGTTCCTCGACGCGATCTGGAAGGACCTCTCCGGCACGCTCTGGGCGTATGACACCAAGCGCCGCCTGATCTTCAGCGCCGACATGTTCGGCTACATCCACTTCGCCGACGACAATGTCTGCGGCACGATGCTGCACGAGATGGACGAGTCGCTCGCGGCGAAGAACCTCGAGCGCCCGGCGCTGCCGTTCACCGGCATGCGCCAGCGCGACCAGAAGGCGCGCGTCGCGGCGTTCCGCCGGCTGATGGCGCAGTACCCGATCGAGATCATCACCTCGGGACACACCGCGCCGATCATGGGACCGCGGCTGCAGCCGGCGATCGAGAAGCTGCTGCATGCGCTCGAGACCTCGCCGCCGCGCTTCCTGCAGTCCGCTGCCGGCCATCACGACCACGACGACGGGGCCGTGCATGCCTGAGGCCCAGGCCACGCGGCCGCGAGCCTCGCGGCGGCCGCCATCCAGGCGACGCCCGGAGCGGCCGTGAGCGCACCGCCTGCCGAGCGACGCCGCTACGTCGACGGCCCGATGGGCCAGACGCACGTGCGCGAGGCGGGCACCGGCCCGGCGCTGCTGCTGCTGCACCAGACGCCATGGTTCTCGGTGCAGTACCGGCACGCACAGCCGCTGCTCGCCGCGGCGGGGCTGCGCGCCATCGCGCCGGACACGCCGGGTTTCGGCTTCTCGCCGACACCGCCGGGCGCACCGGCCCTCGGCGACTACGCCGACCACTTCGCCGCGGTGCTCGACGGGCTCGGGGGTGGAGCAGGCCGTGGTCGCGGGGCACCACACCGGCGCGGGCATGGCACTGGCGCTGGCGCAGCGACATCCGGCACGGGTGCGGGCGCTGGTGCTGCACGGCGTGCCGCTGTACGCCGCGGAGGAGCGCCGCAAGAAGCACGCCGCCGTCGTCCCGCGCACGCAGCTCGAGCCGGACGGCACGCACCTCAGCCGGCAGTTCGCGATGGTGCGCCACACCTACCAGCGCGACGTCGGCTCGCTGGAGGGCGTGCAGTGGTCGGTACTCGCCTCGGGCGCTCGCCGAGGACCGCGAGCTCAAGGCCTACAAGGCGCTGTTCGCCTGGGACGGCGCCGAGGCCGCGATCCGCGGCCTGCGGCAACCGGCACTGTTCGTCTCCAGCCCGGACGACGGGCTGCACGAGGCGACGCGACGGGCGCATGCGCTGCTGCCTGGATCGAGCTACGTGGAGTTCGACTGGGGCGCCTCGCACCTGATCTACGACCGGCCGCGTGAGTGGGCCGACGCCGTGCTCGCCTTCCTGCGCGAGCGCTGCGGCCTGTCGACGGCGCGCTGACGGACGCGCGCACGGGGGCGTCGTGGTTTACCACGACGTCCACGGCGCGGCCCAAGTGGCGCGCCCGCGGCGAAATCCCTGCGCAATAATCGAGCACGGTCTCGTTCCGCAGGGAGTTCGGGGGATGTACATCAATTTCTGGTATCCGATGGCGCTCAGCTCGGAGGTTACGGCCGAGAAGCCCTTGCGCGTGAAGCGCCTCTGCCTGCCGTTCGTGGTGTTCCGCGACCAGCAGGGCCAGGCCCACGTGCTGTCCGACACCTGCGTGCACCGCGGCGGCTCGCTCGGCCTCGGGCCGATGCGCGGCAACGCGGTCGCCTGTCCCTACCACGGCTGGCAGTTCGGCGGCGACGGGCGCTGCGTCAAGATCCCCTCGCTCGGCGACGAGACGCGGCTGCCGGCACGCGCCAAGGTCGACAGCTACCCGGTGCAGGAGAAGTACGGCCTGGTGTTCGCCTTCCTCGGCGACCTGCCCGAGGAGGAGCGGCCGCCGCTCTACGACATCACCGAATGGGGCACGCCGCAGTGGAAGGCCCAGACCTTCGTGATGGACCTGAACGCCTACTACGAGCGCTCGATCGAGAACGGCCTCGACCCGATCCACAACGAGTTCGTGCACACGGCCCAGGGCCAGCCTTCGCTCTCGCCCGAGCAGCAGCGCACGCCCTTGCCGATCGAGCAGATCCCGTGGGGCAGCAAGCACTACATCAAGTTCGGCGGCAGCAAGAACGAAGACACCGCGCTGGCCAGCGTGAAGACCGGGCCGCGCATCGGGGCGGCCGGCTCCTGGCACCAGGGACCGAACCAGCTCGTGACCTACATCGACCTGACGGCGACCAACTCCTTCCACCAGTACATGTTCGAGGCGCCGATCGACGAGTCGCACACCAAGGTCTACCTGCTGAGCCTGCGCAACTGGCTGCTCGAGGACATGCACGACGCGCGCATGGCCGACGTCACGATGCGCGTGGTCAAGGAGGACATGGCGGTCGTCGAGAACCTGAACCCCGTCCGCACGCCCGACAGCAACACCAAGGAGGTGCTGGTGCCGGGCGACACGGCGATCGCCGCTTATCGTGAGTGGCTGAAGAAGTGGGACGCCAAGGGCTGGAAGATCGACGTCAAGGCGCTCAATGCCAAGCTGGGCGACGTCGCGGTCACGATCCCCTGCCCGGCGCGACGCACCTCGGACAACTGGGTCCAGGAGACGGTGCCGCTGGTGCCGGGCGCTGCGTGAGCACCGGGGGCGGCGCGACGCACGACCTGCGGCGCGCGGCGACCTGGGGCTTCTGGTCGGGCAGCGGTGCGCTGACCGTCTACTACACGCTCGCAGTCATCCTGCGCCACGGCATCCGCCCGCCGGACCTGTGGCTCGAGACCGGCATCGCGTTCGTCGCCGGCGCGGCGCTCGGCAGCTGGCTGTTCCTCTACCTGCGCCGGCTGGAGCGCGAAGCGCAGTCGCGCGCGGCCTGAGCGCGCGCCACGCTGTCGGCCGAGCCTCGCCCGGAACGTCCTCGCGGGAGCTGCCCGCCATCCGCGGGCCGGGAGACCATCGATGCAGCTCTTCGCCCATCCTTTCTCGTCGTACTGCCAGAAGGTCCTGATCGCGCTCTACGAGAACTCGACGCCGTTCGAATGGCGCCAGCTCGGGCCCGAGCAACCGGCCGTCACCGCCGAGTTCGCGGCGCTGTGGCCGCTGCAGCGCATGCCGCTGCTGGTCGACCAGGGGCGTACGGTCGTGGAATCGTCGATCATCGTCGAGTACCTCGACCTCGAGCATCCTGGACCGGTGCGGTTCCTGCCCGGGCAGCCGCGCGCGGCGCTGGAGGTGCGCACCCTCGACAGGATCTTCGACCAGTACGTGATGACGCCGCTGCAGCGGATCGTCTTCGACGCGCTCCGGCCCCCTGCGAACCGCGATCCGCACGGCGTCGCCGACGCGCGTGCGCTGCTCGGGACGGCGTACGACTGGCTGGAACGGGCACTGGCCGGACGCGAATGGGCGGCGGGCGCGCAGTTCACCCTCGCCGACTGCGCCGCCGCGCCGGCGCTGCTCTACGCCGACTGGGTACACGAGATCGGCCCGTCGCGGCCGACGCTGCAGGCCTATCGCGCCCGGCTGCTCGCGCGGCCATCGTTCGCGCGCGCGGTCGACGAGGCGCGGCCGTACCGCCCCTGGTTCCCGCTCGGCGCGCCGGATCGCGACTGAGCGCGGCGGGACGCCGAGGCAAGAGCGCATGCAGTTTCCCGCCGACCTGCCGGAGTTCATCGAAGAGTTCGAGCGCGGCACGCTGCCCAAGACACGCTGGACGCACGAGGCGCACCTGCTGGTGGCACTGTGCTACCTGTGGCGGCAGGACACGGCGCAGGCGCTCGAAACTCTGCGGGCACGCATCAGCGCGTACAACGATGCCGTCGGCACGGTGAACTCCGACACGAGCGGCTACCACGAGACGCTGACACGGCTGTACGTGCACGCGCTGGCGCGGCACTGCGCGGCGGTGCCGGGCGAATCGCTGCGCGACAGCTTCCTCCGGCTGCTCGACTCGCCGCTGGCGCGCCGCGACTGGCCGCTGTCGCTGTACTCGCGCGAGCGGCTGTTCTCGGTCGCTGCGCGCCGTGGCTGGGTCGAGCCGGACCTGCGCCCGCTGCCGTGAAGCGCCGGTGCGTGCGCACCGCCGTCGCCTCGACCGCACCGGACTGCGGGGCGCGGGTGTCGGATCGCACTGACTTGCACCCGCGCTGTCGGCGGCTTGCGTCAGGTTTCGCGCGCCGCCGATCGGTGGCACCGTAGCGCCGGTTTTCCTCGACCGCGTCGCATCGCCCGCTGCGCGGCCCCGTCATCCTCGCCGCATCGATCATCCCGGAGCCGGTCCATGAGCCAGGTCTTGTCGCACATCGTTCCCGTCGCGCTGCTATCGATCCCGGTCGCACCGGCCCTGTCCCTCGATTTCCTGCGCCACGACGCGGCGCTGTTCGCGCTGCGCGAGTTCCTCGACTCGTTCGCGCCGTTTGCGATCGGTGTCTCGGTGTCGCTGTACGTGTTCCACTTCCGGCAGCGGCGCGGCCAGAAGTCCGGCTGAGGCGGCGGCGCCACGACAGGGAGACGCCCGCGGCGCCGGACGCGCGGCCTTCGGGGTGGCGAGGCGCGAACGGGTGCTGCCCGTCGCCCGCCAGCAGCGCCGTGGCCGCGCCGCCGACGGACTTCCGCAACGCATTGAGCGACCGGCTGAATCCGCCAGGGCGAGCTTGTTGCCCGCAATGGGGTTGCCTATCATCAGGGAACGCCCGATTGCTCCAGGCGCCAGCGCTCGATGGGTTCAGTCGTCCCACTGCACGTCCACCCTGCCCATGACGAGGCCGACCGGCTGGCGAGCTCCGCGCCGCTGTCGGCCGCGTTCCGTGCCGGTGCGCTCGGCGCCCAGGCACGCCTCCTGACCCTGCTCGGCAGCGACGCGCCGCTGCCGGTGCTGCTCGATGCGCTGGCGCGGTACGTCGAGACCTGGTCGCCGTCGATCCTCTGCTCGATCCTGCTGCTCGATCCGCGGCGCAAGGCGCTGGTGCTCGGCGCGGCGCCCAGCCTGCCGCGCGAGTACGTCGCGCTGATCGGCGAGGTGCCGATCGGCGAGCAGGTTGGCAGCTGCGGCACCGCGGCATGGCGTGGCGAAGCGGTGACCGTCTACGACATCGCGACTTCGCCGCTGTGGGATGGGCACCGCCACCTGGCGCTGCCGTTCGGCCTGCGGGCCTGCTGGTCCGTCCCGTTCCTCGACGACGCCGGCACAGTGCTCGGCACGCTGGCGCTCTACTACCAGCAGCCGCAGAACCCGACGCACGAGGAACGCGAACTGATCACGTTCGCCGCGGCGCTCGCCAAGATGGTCGTGCTGCAGCACCGGCGCCTCGCGGCGCTCTGGGCCAGCAACGAGCGCGTGACGCTCGAGCGTTCGGTGATCGAGGCGGCCGAGCTCGAGCGCGAGCAGCTGGCGCTCGACCTGCACGATGGCGTCAGCCAGCAGCTGGTCGGCATCGAGTGGCTGCTCGCTTCGGAGGCGGCGAACGCCAGTGGACCGCAGGCCGCGTCGCTGCGCTCGCTGCGCGACCTCGTCGCCGGCGTGCAGCGTGACGTGCGTACGCTCGCCACCTGGATGATGCCGCTGGGGCGCCGCCAGGGCCGGTTCGCCGATGCGCTGGAGGAGCTGGTGCGCGAAGCCGGCGAGCAGCATCGCGTCGACTGCCGGGCCGAGGTATCGCCGCCGGGTGCCGAGCCGCCGCCCGAGGTGGCGCGCGAGCCGCTGCTGCGGATCGTGCAAGGCGTGCTGACCCATGCGTTGCCGCAGCCTGGCTGCGGCGTGGCGCGGGTGCGCCTGCTGCTGGACGAGTTCGACCTGCGGCTCGAGGTCGACGTCGAGGGTGATGGCCTGGCGGACGGCGAGCCGGCGGCGCTGCGCGCGGCCCGCTATCGCGCGCTGCAGGTCGGTGCCTCGCTGGCGTTCGGCCCGTGCGCGGCGGGAGGCTCGGCGATGCGCCTCAGCTTGCCGCTGAAACCCCGTCGCCCCTCGGCTGAGCTTCGGCAGGAAGTTCGGCGCGCTCGACGATCCGACCAGCGCGCTCAGCCGGCCGAAGTCCACCGGCTTGGTCAGGTGATGGTCGAAGCCGGCGTCGGCCGCGAGCTGCCGGTCCTCGCGCTGTCCCCAGCCGGTCACGGCCACCAGCAGCATCGACGCATCGCCCGTCGACGCACGGATACGCTGCGCCGCCTCATAGCCATTGAGCCGGGGCATGCCGATATCGAGCAGCGCCACGTCCGGCCGCGAGCGCACCGCGCAGGCGACCGCCTGCTCGCCGTCGTGCACCACCTGCACCGTGTGGCCCTCGAGGCGCAGCAGCAGGGCGAGGCTCTCGGCGGCATCGACGTTGTCGTCGGCGACCAGGATGTTGCGCGGCGCCAGCGCCGCCGCCGGCTCGGCATCGTCGGGGCACTCGGCCCGTGGCGGCACGGCATCCAGCAGCGGCAGGTGCACGACGAATTCGCTGCCGCGGCCGGGGCCCTCGCTGTGCGCCTCGACGCGCCCGCCGTGCATCTCGACCAGGCCACGCACCAGCGCGAGGCCGATGCCGAGGCCGCCCTCGGAGCGCTCGATCGAGCTGGTCACCTGCGAGAACATCTCGAACACGCGACCGAGGGACGCCGCATCGAGCCCGATGCCGGTGTCGCGGACGTGGATCGAGATGCCCTGCGGCGCGGAGTGCGTCGTCCACAGGCGGATGCGGCCGCCGCGATCGGTGTACTTGGCGGCGTTGTTGAGCAGGTTGCCGAGCACCTGGGCGAGGCGCAGCGGATCGGCCTCGATCCACACCGGCGTCGCCGGCAGCTCGACCTCGAGCGCATGCGCCCGTGCGTCGATCGCCGGCCTCGAGGTCTCGACCGCGGTCGCGATCACGTCGGCGAGCGCGACGCGCTCGCGGCGCAGCACGAGCGTGCCGCGCGTGATGCGCGAGACGTCGAGCAGGTCGTCGAGCAGCAGCGCCATGTGGTTGACCTGGCGCTCGATGATCTCGGTGCTCCAGCGCAGTTGCTCGGCGGTCGCCGCGGCGCTGCGCGCGACCCGCGCGGCCTGCCGGATCGGCGCCAGCGGATTGCGCAGCTCGTGCGCCAGCGTCGCGAGGAACTCGTCCTTGCGGCGGTCGGCCGCCTGTCGTTCCTGCTCGGCGTGGTCGCGCTCCAGCAGTTCCGACGCCTGGCGCGCCAGCAGGTCGAACAGCACGCGGCGCGTCTCGGAGTCGCGCGCGCGCGTGCGCCAGTAGACGCAGATCGCGCCCAGCGGGCGTCCCGCCGTGCCGAGCAGCGGCGCGCACTGCAGCATGCGGATGCCCGCGGCGCGCAGCCGCGAATGCACGTCGGCGGCGATCGGTAGCGGCGAGGGCGATCCGTCGTCGAGACCGAGGCGCAGCGTGGTGCGCAGGCCAAGGACTCCCGCGCCGACCGCGGGAGCGGGCATCGAGGTCGCCTCGCGATCGAAGCGGCGCGGGGCGGCATCACCCGGCGTGGCCGACGCCTCGGCCGTGCCTGGTCCGCCGAACCCGACCTGGACCGCCACGGTGGTGCCGGCCCCGTCCGGCGCGGCCAGCTCGACGGCGCCGAGGGTCGCGCCGGTCAGGTCGAGCGCGGCGTGCAGGACTTCGGTGAGCAAGGGCTCGAGCGCAGCCGCCTGCAGCAGGCGCGTGCCGACGAGGTGCAGCCGGTGCATGCCCGACAGCTCCTCGGCGAGCCGCGCCTGCAGGTCGTGCATGGCTTCGAGCTGCGCCTTCAGCTGGTACTGCCGCCGACGCGCGCGCAACGCGGACTGCAAGGCGCTCACCAGCGTGCGCGCCCGAACCGGGCGCTCGAGCAGCGTGACCCCGGGCAACCCGGCGAGTCGCCGCAACGAAGGCTCGGCGCGCGTCGGGTGCGCGAGCACCACGATCGGGATCTCCGACCACTGCGGCTGGCGGGCGACCGTGGCGAGCAGCATCGCCAGCGAGTCGGACGCCTCGACGTCCTCGGTCACCAGCAGCGCGCCGACGCCGCGCTCCAGCTCGACGCTCATCTCGCCGAGGCTGGCACAGGCGTGCGCATCGATGCCGGCGCCAGCGAGCAGCTCGCAGGCGAGCATGCCGTCCCGGCGGGTCGGGGCTCGCAGCAGCACGCGCTCGTCGAGGCTCAAGCCCGGCTCCGTCGTCGCCTGGCCGAGGAATCCAGCAGGCCGTTGGCGCCCAGGTACTCCGGAACGCCGGTCAGCACGCCGCGGAAATCGCTGAGCGGCTCGCCGACCGTGATGCCGTCGCGATCGATCACCAGTTCGCGCACCGTGTCCTCGTGGCCGCCGCCGCGCTTCTTGGCGACCGAGATGGCCTTGCGGACGCGGCCCTCGGCCTCGAAGTAGCGCAACAGCACGAGCGAGTCCGACAGGTAGCTCGCGTCGACCGGCGCTTCCAGCGCCGTGCCCACCATGCCGCGCTGGCCTATGATCAGTAGCGAGACGACGCCGCGGTTGGCGAGGTAGGCGAGCAGCTCGTGCAGCTGCGCCACCAGGTGACGCTCGGCGGGCATCGCGTTCATGTAGCCGTTGAGGCTGTCGAAGACGATCAACCGCGCGCGGTCGCGCTCGACGGCGAGCCGCACCAGGTGCTCGAACTCGCCGGGCGAAAGCTCGACGGGATCGACCTGCCGCATGTGCAGCGATCCGGCGGCGACCAGTGGCCTCGGGTCGAGGCCGATCTCGGCCAGTCGCTCGCAGAGCGTCGCGTGGCTCTCGTCGAACGAGAACACCGCTGCCGGCTCGCCGCGCCGCGCCGCGCTGATCGCGTACTGCATCGCGATGGTCGTCTTGCCGGCGCCGGCGGGCCCGGTCAGCAGCATGCTGGTCCCCGCCATCGGGCCGCCACCGAGCAGCGTGTCCAGCGCATCGATGCCGCTCGCGACCGGCTTGCGCTCGAACGGATGGACGTGCTCCGAGGCCACCAGGCGCGGGAACACCTGCAGCCCGCCCCGGCGGATCTCGTAGTCGTGGGCTCCGGTGCGATAGCCGCGCCCGCGCAGCTTGCCGACCCGCAGCTGGCGGCGATCGCCACCGTACTCCGTGCGGAGGCTCTCGAGCATCAGCACGCCGTGCAGCACGCTCTGCACGTGCGGGTCGCCGGGCATTCCGGTGCAGTCGTCGAGCAGCAGCACGGTGCAGCGTCGCTTCAGGAAGAACTGCTTGAACGCCAGCAGCTGTCGCCGGTAGCGGATCGTCGTCTCGGCGAGCAGCCGCAACTCCGACAGCGCGTCGAGCACCACGCGCGCCGGACGCAGCTCGTCGACGTCGGCGAGCATGCGGCCGAGCGTCTCGCCGAGCTCCACCTCGGCGGGGTGGAACATCGTCACCTGGTCCTCGCCGAAGGCGGCCTCGTGCATCACGTATTCGCGGATCGTCACGCCCTCGAGCGACCAGCCGTGCGAACGCGCGACGCTCTCGAGTTCCAGCGCAGACTCCGACAGCGTCATGTAGAGCACCGGTTCGCCACAGCGCACGCCCTCGAGCAGGAACTGCAGCGCGAGCGTGGTCTTGCCGGCGCCGGGATTGCCCTCGACGAGATAGATGCGGTTGGGCGTGAGCCCACCCTCGAGCACCTGGTCCAGTCCGGCGATGCCCGTGCCGATCGGGGAAACTGCAGCATGATCCATGGAGTCACTCCCCGCGGCGCGCGGGCCAGGCAGCGATGCGACGGCGCGGATGCGTCACCCTGCCTTCTTCTTTGTCCCGAAGTTAGCTCCCGACCCGGCATACCGTCAGCCCCGTCGTCCGGCAATCGCGGCAGGACGGTTCCTACAGCGTCGCACCCGTTTCTCCGGCGGCGCGCTGCGCCTCGCCGCCGATGAGCGCCAGCGCACGCGGGCGGGCGCCACGACGGCCGATGCCGGCTCGCCCCTGCGGGCGCTGCGATAGAATCCGCGCATGGCCCGCCGTCGCAACGTCTGGATCGGCCTGGTGGCCGCCGGTGCCGTGGCAGCCCTGGTGGGCACCGGCTGGCTGATGGTGCGCTCGCGCCAGGGAGCGCCGGACCGGCTCGACCCGATACCGGTCGCGCCGCGCGCGGTCGGAACCGGATCCGCACGGCTCAGCTGGAACCGGATCGATCCGCAGGCTTATGGAATCGAAGGGCGCAACGACCCGGTAGCCGGCTTCCGCATCTATGCGGGTCCGGCGCCGGACCGGTTGCGGCTCGAGGCGGTGATCGAGGATCCGCGGGCCACCGGCTTCGTCGTGCGCAACCTGCCGCGCGGCACGTGGTACTACACCGTGACGACCTACACCACGCACGGCATCGAGAGCGAGCGACCCCCACCGGTGGCGAAGACCATCCGCTGAGTCCGCAGCGGCGCATCATCGGCGCACATCGCGAAGGCGGACGGCTTGCGCAACGCAGTCGCCCCGCGGGGTGGGGCTCAGTCGGCCGACTCGAGCTCCCAGGTGATCAGCGGCGCGCCGCGGCGGATCCAGAAGCCGGCACCGATGTGGCGGAAGCTGCGCCGCAGCCGCTCGCGGTACCACTCGCCGCTGCGGTAGTGGACGTCCGGGTCGGTACGCGAGCGGTCGGCGTTGTGCTTCCAGTCGTAGGTGGTCAGCGCGCTGAAGAACAGCACGCCGCGGCACAGTCGCCCGAAGTTGGCGAGGGCGCGCGCGGCGTCGCGATCGTCCAGGTACTGCATCACGTCGTAGCAGATCACCAGGTCGAACGGCGTGCGCGGGCGGTAATCGGCGATGGTGCCCTGCACCCAGCCGTACTGCTCGCACATGTACTCGCTGACCTCGAGGCCGGTGTACTTCGCGCGCGGCAGCGCGCGCAGCAGCGGCGCGCGCAGCAGGCCGATGCCGCAGCCGGCATCGAGGATGCGCTTGACGGGCAGGCCCACGTGGTCGCAGTACGCCGCGATCAGCAGCGCACGCGCCCGCATCTCCGCGCCGGATACCGCGGCGGTCTTCGAGTCGAGGTAGTACTTCTCGTAGTAGCCGCGGTCGAACCGCGCCTTCAAACGATCCCCGCCAGCTTCTTGGCGATCGCCGCGACCGCGGCCGGGTCGGCCTTCGACACCTCGGGATACTCGGTGAAGCGCTCGGGGATCTTGATGGTCGCGTCGATGCCCATCTGCTCGGAGCGGAACGCGCCGAACTGCGCGGACTTCTCGCAGGAGGGATCGAGCACCATCGGCGGGCCGGAGTGGTTGACCAGCGAATCCTTGACCGGCTGCCAGCGGGTCATGATCGCCCACTCGACGCTGTCCATGTCGTAGGGGTCGACGTCGGGGCCGACCACGACGACCAGCTTGGCGGTGCGGCCCCAGCGGCCGGCCGAGCCCCAGACGGCGTGGATCACGTACTTGCCGAACTCGTTGTGCGGCTTCTGCGCGCCGTCGACCGAGAGCTGCACCACGTAGCACATGTTCGGCGTCACGGCGACGTCGTGCACCTCGGGGATCTTGCGGCGCAGGTCGGCGAGCACCTCGGCCTCGACCGGCAGCAGGCCGATGTAGTTGTGGTCGAACGGCGGCACCATCTCCATGGTGGCGTGCCACATCGGGTTGCGGCGGTGGGTGATGCACTTGACGCGCACCATCGGGAACACCTGCACGCGGTCGTAGTAGCCGACCGGGTTCGAGTGCCAGCCGATCGCCTCGGTCTCCTCGAAGATGACCTCGCCATCGAGCACCCACTCGGCCGTCGCCGGCACCTGCAGGTCGACCGTCTCGCACTGCACCATCTCGAGGGCCTCGCCACGCAGGCCGCCGGCGAGGGCGGCCTCGTCGGCACCGTAGGCGCAGCCGGTGGCGGCGGCGAGATGCACCGCGGGCTCGCAGACGCCGGCGATCGCGACCTCGAGGTGCTTGTTCATCAGCGAGGCCTTGAACGTGTGCCTGCCGATGTCGGAGAACGGTGGGTTCCACCAGTAGAACGCGGCGAGGTCGCGCTTGGCGCGCTCCGGGGCGTAGCTGCCGCCGAGCGGGTGCGTGGCGTCGAGGAACTGGGTGAAGCGGTACCAGCCGGCGTTGCGGCCGCCGTCCTGCGGATCCTTCGAGAAGGTGATGGCGTTGGTGATGTAGGCCGGGCCTTCCTTGCCGAACCAGACGTGCGGCAGCTGCTTGTCGAGCGAGATGTTCTCGGCGCCCTTGATCACGACCTCCTTGCAGGGCGCCTGCGCGCGGTCGACGATCTTCGGCGGGATCCAGCGCGACGGGTCGCCGAGCACGCCGGCATGGTGCAGCTTGGCCTCGCGCCAGTCGCGGAAGCCGATGGTCATCGCGGTGCGCTCGCGGGTGCCGAAGGGGTTGAAGATGATCGGCACGCCTTCCGTGTTGTAGCCGGAGACGTTGTTGAGGATCAGCGCGGGGCCGTTCTTGCTGCAGACATAGTTCATCAGCGACTGCAGCTCGTTGGTGCCGCGGCGGCCGTCGATCGGCACGTCGACGTGCTTCAGCTGGCCTTCCTTCTCGAGCATCGCCAGGAAGGCGCGCATGTCCTTGTAAGCCATCTACTCACCCCGCAGTGATCGGTGCGCCAGCGTAACCGCCGCCCCCGATGGAGGGCCAGTGGGGAAGGTCCGCAAGGCGGAACGTGACCTTAGCTTGGTCGGGCCGGCCGGCCGTCGCGCGGAGCGCGGACGGGAAGGGTCATCATCCACCGCATCCGCGGGCCCCACCCGGCCCGCCGCATGGAACCGGAGACCCTCGATGACCCCTGCCCAACCCGTGTCCTCCCGCAAGGTCGCGATCATCACCGGCTCGGCGACCGGCGTCGGCGCCGCCGCCGCGATCATGCTGGCGCAGCGCGGCTGCAACGTCGTGATCAACTACACGCGCAGCAAGGCGGAGGCCGAGGAGACCGCGCGCAGCTGCGAGTCGCACGGTGCCGAGACCATCGTCTTCCAGGGCGACGTCGCCGACGAGGCGGCCTGCCAGGGCATGGCGAAGGCCGCGGTCGACAAGTGGGGCCGCATCGACTACCTCATCAACAACGCCGCCAAGACCAAGTTCAATCCGTACGAGAACCTCGGACGGCCTGACCGCCGACGACTTCCTCGCGATCTACAAGGTCAACGTCGCGGGCGCCTACCAGATGGTGCGCGCGGTGGTGCCGCACATGCGCAGGCAGGGCAAGGGCTCCATCGTCAACAACTCCTCGATCGGTGGCGTCACGGGCATCGCCTCGTCGATGGCCTATGCGGCCAGCAAGGCGGCGCTCAACATGCTCACCCAGTCGCTGTCGCTGGTGCTCGGGCCGGAAATCCGGATCAACGCGATCGCGCCGGGCGCGATCCAGACACGCTGGCTGCAGGGCGGCATGACGCCCGAGCAGTTCCAGCAGTTCCTGGTCGCGGCCGCCGACATGGTGCCGCTCAAGATGGTGCCGACGGCGGAGCAGGTCGCCGAGGCGCTGGGTGTGGTTCCTCGAGGGCGCGAGCGCGGTGACCGGCGAAGTGCTGATGGTCGACGCCGGCCTGCACTGCGGCCGCCTGCCGCCGTCCTCGAGCAGCAAGGCCACCTGGGACAACGCGAAGAAATAGCGACGGAGGCAGCGCGATGGCCGACCGGATCTCCCGCAGAAGACTGGTAGGTACCCTCGCCGCGCTGCCGCTCGTCGGTGCCACGGGCACCGCGCTCGCGCAGGCGGGCAATGCGCCCGCGACCCGCCCGGCCGCCGGCGCGGCTCCGGGTCCGGGGACCTCCCTGGGGGGCGGTTCCGCTCCGGGCCTGGCCGCCGCAGGCCCGCCGCCTGCTTCACGGGTCGTGCCGTTCGCCGCCGGCGACGTCGTCGTCGGCTGCACGGTGCTCGACGACCCGAAGGACGACCACCGGGGCCGTGGCCGGCTGCTGCACTACGACGCCGGCCTGCAGCTCAAGAACACGATCTGGCTCGACGACACGACGCACATCGTGCAGGGCACGCGCTTCGGGCCCGACGGCACGCTGTGGGCGTTCGACACCTTCGCCTACAAGATCGTCCGCTTCGCGCGCGACGGAAGGCGCCTGCCGAACTTCACCGACGCGCCGGCGCGCAGCTTCGCGAACGTGATGTTCGCGCCCGACGGGCGCTTCTTCATGGGCGAGAACTACGTCGGCGAGAAGTCGCGCGTGCCGCTGCGCACCACCCTGCCCTTCATGCCGGGCACGAAGCGCCTCGGCGACGGCCATTTGTTCGAGTTCTCGCCGCAGGGCAAGCTGCTGCGCGAACACGCGACGCGCGTACATGGCGGCATGGGCGGCTTCCAGGCACTGACCTCGGCCGCGCTGGTGCCGCCCGACGCGCGCCGCGTCGTCTACACCTCGGAGTCCGGCCCGAAGATCTTCCAGTACGACCTCGTGGCGCGCCGCCAGCTCCCCGACCTCGTGTCCTTCGACGAGAAGTCCGGCAAGCTGTTCTTCGACGTCGCCTTCGATCGAGAGGGCAGGCTGCTGGTCGTCAACGGGCGCGGCGTCGAGGCCTACGACCTGCAGGGCAAGGCGCTGCGCAGCTGGACGCTGCCGGGCTTCGGCTGGGCATCGATGTCGCCGCCGGCGGGCGGCGGGCACGTCTACGTGACGAACTTCTTCTCGGGCGAGATCGCGAAGCTCGACCTCGCCTCCGGACAGGTGCTGGCGAAGGCCGAGACCGGCGTCCGGCGCTCGCTGTCGGGCGCCGCGGAATTCCCGGGCTGAGCGTCGTGCGCCGTTCCCTCACGCGACGCGGGCTGCTCGGCGGGGCCGCGGCGACGGTCGCGAGCCTCGCCTCGGCGGTTGCGCCGGCCTCGTCCGCGCAGGCCGCCGGCGACCCGACACCGACGCTCGCACCGCCGCTCGATGCCGACGTGATCGTCGTCGGCGCCGGCCTGTCGGGGCTGTACGCGGCGCAACTGCTCCAGGATGCCGGCCTGCTGGTCACCGTGCTCGAGGCCGACACGCGGGTCGGCGGGCGCGTGCGCACGCTGCTCGAACTGCCGGAGCGGCCCGAGGCCGGCGGCTCGGAAGTCGGCGCGTACTACGCGCGCATCCTCGAGCAGATACGGCGCTTCGGCCTGCAGACGCGCCGCCTCGAGTTCGGCGGCCTCGACTTCGCGCTGCACGTCGACGGCCGGCTGCTGCGTGCGAAGGAATGGGCCGAGAGTCCGCTGAACTCGCTCGAGGGGCCGGGGCGGCGCGCCAATCCGGCCTTCATCGACCAGGCCTACCTGCCGAAGGACACCGGGCTCGCCGAACTCGACAGCTGGCTGACGAGCGCGCGCGGCACGCCCGACCCGTCGCTGGCGCAGAAGTACCGCGAGCTCGGCGCGAACGCGCAGGCGCTGCGCTACCTGCAGCTCGCCGCGCAGGGCGACGACCTCGCGCAGGAATCCTGGTTCTGGAACCTGCGCAAGAAGAAGGCGAGCGACTGGGGACGCCAGTCGACCGGCGGTGCGTTCATGCAGGTCGTCGGTGGCATGAGCCAGGTGCCGATGGCGATGGCGGCGGCGCTCGAGCGCCCGCCGGTGCTCGGCGCCGTGGTGACGGCGATCGAGAGCAAGGGCGACGACGGCGTGGTGGTGCACACGCGTGGCGGCAGCCGCTGGCGCGCGCGCTTCGCGATCTGCACGATGCCGCTGACGGTGCTGCGCGCGATCCGCATCGCGCCCGCGTTGCCGCCACTGCAGGCGGAGGCGGTCGCGCGGATCCCCTATGGCCAGGGCACCAGCACGTTCCTGCGCATCCGCGAGCCGTTCTGGGAGGCCGACGGCTTCGGCTCCTCGCTCTGGTCCGATGGCGGCGCCGGCAAGGCCTACGACTGGTCGACGCCGAGCGGCCGCTACGTCTGGTCGTTCCTCTCGGGCATCACGAACCGCCCGGTGCGGCGGCTCGACGACGCCGCGACCAAGCGCCACGTACTGAGGGTGCTGACGGCCGCGCGGCCGAGCATGCGCGGGCGCGTGGAGCCGATCGGCGTGATGAACTGGAGCCGGCACCCGTGGTCGCGCGGCACGTTCGCGTATCGCGCGCCTGGGCAGATCGCGCGCTACGGCAACGTCGTGGCCGAACCGCACGGCAACGTGCATTTCGCCGGCGAACACACTGCGGCGCTGCTGCAGGGCATGGAAGGCGCGATGGAATCGGGCGAGCGCGCGGCGCTCGAGGTGCTGGCGCGTCAGTCCTGAGCGCTCGCCCGGGCACTCGCTGCATCCGGCGGCAGCGCGCCGAGCACGAGATTCGGCAGCACCGCGTCGTCCCAGTCGGGGCGATTGACGGCACCGGTGCGCACGATCACGAGCTTGCGCGACGGGACGACGTAGACGCGATGCCCGCCGCCGCCGTCGAAGAACACCACGTCGTCGGCGAGGTAAGGCGCCGAATGCGTCACGGCGGCCGGCGTGTTGCGGTTGTAGCGGCGCTTGCCACCGGCGGGCGAACCCAGCCAGACCTGGTAGCCATAGTTCGGGTTGGTCGACGACGGCGCGGTCATCGCGTCGATCCACGACGCCGGCAGGATCTCTGCGGCCCTCGAAGCGCCCGCGCCCCGCGACCAGGATGCCGAGCCGCAGCCAGTCGCGTGGCCGCGCGACGAAGTACGAGAACGCGCGCGGCGTGCCGCCGGGGCGGTCGAGCCACAGCGTCGCATCCTTCGCGCCGAGCGGCTGCCACAGGCGCTCCGCCACATACTCCGCATAGCGACGCCCGGTCGCGCGCTCGAGCACCGCGAGCAGCAGCTGGGTGTTGGTGCTGTTGTAGTTGAAGACCGCGCCCGGCACCTGCTCCATCGGATAGTCGTCGAGCACGTGGCGTTCGATGCGGCCGCCGAGGAAAGTGCGCAGGCCGAGCGTCCAGGGACTCTGGCGGAACGTGTAGTTGAATCGTTCATGGTGCAGGCCGGTGTTCATCTGCAGCAGCTGGCGGATCGTGATCGCCTCCTTGCGCGTGCCGCGCCACTCGGCGAGGTACTTCGCCGCCGCATCGTCGACCGAGTCGATCGCGCCGTCGGCGACCGCGCGCCCGATCGCGAGGCCGAGCACCGACTTGGCCATCGAGTAGGTCTCGGAGACGTCGTCGGGTCCGCGGCCCTGCCAGTACTTCTCCAGTTCGATCGCGCCGTCGTGCCAGACGAGCAGCGACAGCGACTGCATCTTCTCCGCCTGCGCGAGCAGCCCTGCGGCCGCCTGCGGCGGCAGGCGCCGCTCGGCTTCCGGACGCACCGGGATCTCGCGCTCGAAGCGCCCGGCCACGCGCTCGCGCACGTCGAGCCAGCGCGGCAGCGTGGCCGGCGTCTGCCCCTGGATCGTCACCCAGCGTCGCCAGAAGCGCGTTTCCGCGGCAACGCGCCCGGCGAAACCCACGGACTCAGCGAACGCGTCACGGCGTGCCGACTCGCCTGGGACCGCAGGCGGCGCCGCCTTCATCGCCGTCGCCCGCGACGCGCCGACGCCGAGCGCGCGCAGGATCAGGTTCGGCAGCTTCGCGTTGTCCCACTCGGGCCGGCCCGGCGCGGGACGCAGGCCGGTGCGCACGATCACCAGCTGCTGCGACGGCACGACGTAGACGAGCTGGCCGTTCATGCCGTCGAAGAGATACAGGTCGTCGGCGAGGTAGGGTTCGGAGTGGTACACGCCCGGACGCGGCACGGCGTTCGCAGGCGAGTCGGGCCGGTGGAACAGGCGGCGCTGCGCGTACGGCTGGCCGAGCCACATCATCAGGCCGAAGTGTGGGTTTGTTCGGCGAGGGGCGGCGCATCTCGCGGGTCCACCAGGGCGGCAGCACCTGGCGCTCACCGACGCGGCCGTCGGCGAGCGCGAGCAACCCGATGCGCAGCCAGGCCTCGGGCGGCAGCATCACGCAGCAGCCGCCGTGCGGCATGCCATCCGGGCGGTTGATCCAGATCCGCCCGCCGGGTGCGCGCAGCGGCTTCAGGATCGCCTCGTCGAGATACTGGGCGTAGCGACGACCGGTGGCGCGCTCGATCACGTGCGGCATCACGTCTGCGGTGATGTCGCTGTAGTCGTAGGCGCTGCCCGGCTCGAACTCCAGCGGCACCTCCTCGAGCAGCACGCGGTCCCAATAAGGGTCGAGGTAGCGACGCGAGGCGATGCTGTGTGGCCCGCCCTGGCGGAACCACATCAGGCCGCTCGACATCTGCAGCACGTGGCGGATCGTGATCGCCTGCTTCGGCGTGCTGCGCCACTCGGTGACGTACTTCGCGACCGGGTCGTCGAGCGAGGCGATGTGGCCGTCCTGGATCGCGGCGCCGACCAGCAGGCCGCCGAGCATCTTGTGCAGGCTGCGCGAGTTGACGGGCGTGGATGCATCGCCGCCCCAGTAGTCCGCGGACTGCAGGCGGCCGCGGTGCCAGACCAGCAGGCTGCTGGAGCGGTTCTGCGCGGCATACTCGCGCGCCGCGGCGAGGGCCTCCTCCGGCACGGTGCGCTCGGCGGCGGGCGCCACCGGGATGAAGCCGTCGTGCGCGCCCTGCAGCGCATCGGTCGGCGAGTAGCTGTCGACGTCGCCGCTGCCGCCGGTGGCGCGCAAGGCCTGGTAACGCTGCCAGTAAACAGGGTCGACGGTACGCCGCGCCGCCTCGGCGTCGCCCGCCAGCAGCGCCGCCACCGCGATCAAGGCGAATGCCGCCCGCATGGCCTATCCGCCCTGCTCCTGAGGACCGCGGCCCTGGCCGACGCCGCGCTCAGCCCGGGTGCAGGTCCGGGATCGGCTTCGCGAACTGCGCGCGGTCGACCGCGAGCAGCTGCGGGAAGTCGCGCTCGGCGCGGCGCCGGAACTCCTCGGGCAGCTCGTCGACCGAGCGCAGCTTGTAGCCGCTCCAGGTCGCGAACATGTGGCCAGGGGCATCGCCCATTTCCATCCACTTCGGATAGGGGAACACGTAGGCGCCCGAGACGTCGGACGGCAGCCACTTCTGCCTCGGGTCGTCGAACAGCGCGGCCGGCGAGGATTCGTAGCCGGTCTCGAGGAAGGTCACCGGCCAGGTATCGGGTGGCACGCGGATCGCATCGACCTTGACGAAGTCGCCCTCGCGGCGCAGCACCTTGTAGTCCGGGCGCGGCGGCATCGACGGCTTGTCGAGCGAGATCACGCCGGCCGGCGAGCGGATCATGCCGGGGTCGCTGGTCAGCGCCATCGGCGGCACGCTCACCTTCTTCTTCGTGACCGGGTTCAGCACCTCGTCGACGAACTCGCCGCTGACCAGGTCGCGCGGGAACGAGAGGTTGTGGCCGTGCAGCCGGTAACGGTCCTCGCCGATCTTCTGGTGGCGCGACAGCTCGATGCCTTCCCAGCGCACGACCGCCTTCGGCGTCGCGTTCAGCGGCACCGCGACCATGATGAAGTGGTACCAGTGCAGCACGTCGGCCTCGTCCTCGGCGCTGCGCTGGATCCGCAGCGCCTGGCGGAAGGCCTGCACGCGATCGAGCGGCAGGAAGCTGGAGGTCCAGCGGCCGCCGGCGGGAAGCGAGCCCTGCGGTGTCGACCGCGACTTCGACGCAGTCGCGGCGACGAGCGGCGCGACGGGCGTCGCGGCCGCGGGGCCGGCCGCCAGCGCCGCACCGACGCCGCCGGCGAGCAGCGTGGCCATGGCTTCGCGCCGATCGAAGGGATCGCGGGTGCGGCGGCGGCGTGACGTCATCGATGCATCTCCTCGGATTGCGGCGTGTGGAGGCGCGGCCTCAGTGTCGTGCCGAGCGCACCAGCACCAGGCCGGCGAAAGCGGTCGCGACCGCCAGCCCGAGCGCGACGCTGGCGCCCAGCCAGTTGTCCACGAACAGGTCGACGCGCGCGCGGGCCGGATCCGTGCGCCGGTAGACCACAGGCACGCTCGACCGGCCGCGAAGCGCGGCGTGCTCGAGCTCAGCTGGCCACTGAACTCGTGGCGCGTGCCGTCGGTGGCGGTGAACGCGATGCGCGGCGTGAACATCGAGCGGCCTGCGCCCTGCGGCGACTCACGCTGGCCGACGACGCGGCCCTCGGTGCGCTCGGTGTCGCCCGCAAAGGCGTAGGAGGACTCGGCGAGCCAAAGGCCCAGGCCGGCGGACACGGCCGCCATCGCGAGCAGCACCCAGCCGGCGACGCCGATCACGCCGCGCGCGAGTTCCATGCGGGGACGCTCGGATCAGGGGACGGCGTGCGCCGCGGGTCGGGCATGTCACGAGCATAGCCGCGCGCCGCCACCAAGGAAAACGCCCGGCGGGGCCTGTCGCACGGACAGGTCCCGCCGGGCGCGGGGTTCCCGGGATCCGGGCGGCGTCAGTCGAAGCGGTACGACGCCGTGATGCCGAACGTGGCCAGCTCGCCCTGCGACACGTTCGGCACGAAAGCGGTCGCGGCCGGCAGGTTGAAGTGCGGCTGGAAGATCACCGCCGTGACGAACTCCTCGTCGAAGATGTTGCGGCCCCAGAGCGCGACTTCGAGGTTGTCGCCGCGACGCACGCCGAAGCGGGCGTTGACGACGGTGCGCTCCGGGATCTCGGCGACGTTCCAGGTCATCGTGTAGGCCTTCGAGGTGTAGCTCACGTCGGCGCGGCCGAACAACGACCAGTCGCCGGCGAGCGGCGCCGTGAACGAGCCGTAGAGCGAGGCGTTCGACTCCGGCGCGCGCGGCAGCGATTGCCCGCCGACCTCCGGCGAGACGACGCCGCGGAAGAGCGTGGTGCGGCAGAAGCCGGGATTGAGGCCCTGCGCGTTCAGCGTCGCCTGGCCGCCGCAGTAGCGCAGGATGCCGGGCTCGACGCTGTCCTGGCCGAACTCGGTCGGCGTGTAGGCCCAGGTGGCGCCGACGCGGATGCGGTCGGTGATCGCCCAGTTGGCGGCGGCCTCGATGCCGCGCGCATTGACCTTGCCGAGGTTCTGGATGATCGCGGTGATCGCCGGCGGCGGCGGCGGGCCGTTGATCTGGATGCCGGTGTACTGGATGTAGAACGCCGTCAGCTCGGTGTTGACACGACGGTCCAGCCATTCCGCCTTCCAGCCGATCTCGTAGGTCCGGTTCTCCGCCGCGTCGTAGGCCTGCAGCTCGAGCGGCAGCGGCTGGCGCGTCGCGGCATCGACCGTCGGGTTGAAGAAGCCCGAGATCACGCCCTTGGCGGCGGAGACGTAGGTCTTCTGCGTGTCGCTGATCGAGTAGTCGGCGTGCCAGCGCCAGGTGCTGTACTCGAACTCCCTGCGCTGCAGCGAAGCCGCGCCGACGTTGCGGTTGAACTGCTGGCGGTCTTCGGTGTCGCGGCGCGCCTCGCCACCGATCGTCACGCGGTCGAACACGTCGAGCTCGAACGTGCCGAAGTACGCCCGCTGGTAGTCGGTGCGCTCGAGCGCCTGGGTCACGAACAAGGTGCGCGGGTCGCGGGTGACGAGCCCGGGATTGCCGGAGGTGAAGCCGAGCGCGTCGCGGATGTACTCGGTGGGCGCGATGCCGCGCGCGTCGAAGGACGCGCTGGTCAGCGCCTCGGCCTCGTTCTTGAAGTAGAAGACGCCGATCGAGCCGCGCAGCCGCTTCTCCTGGTCCGACTCGATCCGGAACTCCTGGCTGAACGCGGTGGTGTCGGCGGGCGGGTTGCCGGTGAACTGCGGGATGTTCTGCACGCGCAGCGTCGGCACCGCGAACACCGCAGTGGCGAACGGCGTGCCCATCGCGACCAGCGCGTTGATCGCCGTGAGGCTCACGATCTGCTGGGGGTCGCCGACGCCGTTGGCCGTGTACTCGGTGAACGCCTCCTGCGCGAGGTCGTACTGCGCGGTCTGGCTGACGAAGGTCACCGGGCCGACCTTCCAGCTGATGTCGAGCGCGCCGAGCGTGACCTCGCGGTCGAGGCCCTCGGCCAGCGGGTTGCTGGCGAGCGTGCTGCGCGTCGGGATCTCGCCGCAGGTGGCGGTGAACGCCATCGGGTTCGGGCCGCAGTTGTTGGCGTCGAAGAACCACAGGTAGCCCGGGTCGCGGTGGTCGTCGGTGTAGAAGCCGAACAGCCGCACGTTCAGGTCGTCGGTGACCGCGAAGTCGATCGTGCCCGAGGCGTTCTTGGTTTCCCAGCCGCCGAGCTTGTCGCCCGGATCGGCCGCGTTGTCGACCGTGCCGTCGAAGGTGTTGTAGCTCGCGGCGAAGCGGCCGCGGATGCGCTCGCTCAGCGGACCCGAGACGATCAGCTTGCCCTCGTAGCGCTCATCGGTGCCGACCGTGGCCTCGACGCGCGAGAAGAACGCGTCGGTCGGCGCCGCCGGGACGAAGTTGATCGCGCCGTTGAACGCGTTGCGGCCGTAGAGCGCCGACTGCGGGCCCTTGACCACTTCGATGCGGTCGACGTCGAGGATCTCGAGGTTGGCGCCGCTGGTGCTGGAGAGATAGACGCCGCCGTAGAAGATCGCGACGTTGCGGTCGGGACTGTTGAGGTTGGTCTGCGAGATGCCGCGGATCACCGGGGTGCCGAGCTGGTTCTGGATCGCATCGAAGTAGGTGAGGCCGGGGACGAACAGCGCGACGTCGTTCAGGTTCTCGATGCCGCGCTGGTCGACGTCGGCGGCGCTCAGCGCGGTCACGGCGACCGGCACTTCGAGCAGGGTCTCCTCGCGCTTGCGTGCGGTGACGACGACCTCCTCGAGGCCGACGACCTCCTCGGCCGCGGCGGAGTCGGACTGCGCATGGGCGGGAGCCGACAGCCCTGCGAGGCCGGCGACGCATCCGGTCAAGAGCACTATGTATGCAGAACGCAACATTCGGTGTCCCTCCTCGGGTAGTGCACCGCATGTCACCAAAGCGGCGCGGCCGGGGCAATTCAATCCGGAAAAACTTCCACGGCGCGGCTACTTGCCACCAGCCCGGTGCGGTTCGCCGCGCGCCGCCCCGAGCCAGCGGCGCGCGGCTGCGGACCCAATCGTCGCTGGCGTGCAACAAGCGCCGACGAGCCGCGGTGGCGCGGTCGTGTACGGCGCCCCGGTCGATAAGATACGGTTGCGCAACATGTTGCGCAGATACGACCTCGGGATCGACGACCCGGCGTTGCTCGGCCTGCTCGACCGGTTGCCGATCGCGGCGGCCTGCGTCGATGACGCCGGGACAGTCACTTTCATCAACGTCCGCGCCCGGGAGGCGAGCGGCTACACGCTCGAGGACATCCCGACACTCGCTGCCTGGCGCCAGCGCGCGTTCCCCGACCCCGCCTACCGCGCGCGGCTGGCGACACGCTGGGACGCGGCGGTGGCGAGGGCGGCGGCCGCCAGCGCGGCGGGCGGCGACGGCGACATCGGTTCGCTGGACATCACCCTGGTCACCGGAAGCGGCGAGACGCGCGAGGCGACGATCTTCGGGCTGGCGCTGCGCGGCGGCTTCCTGGCCCTGTTCCTCGACCGCACCGAGCGCAATCGCGCCGAGGCGCAGCGTCGCCTGCTGGAGCAGCGCTTCCGCGACATCGTCGAGGCCACCGGCGAGTACGTCTGGGAGTGCGACTCGGAGGCGCGCTACGTATACCTGTCCGAGAAGGTGATCGAGATCTTCGGCTGGTCGCCCCAGGAGATGCTCGGCCGCAAGCCGAGCGAGTTCATGCCGCCCGGCGAGCGGGAGGCGGTGGCCGGGCAGGTACGCGCGCTCATCGAGCTCTCGGGTTCGTTCCGCGGCCTGGAGCACCGCTCGGTGACGCGCTCCGGTCGCGTGATCTGGCAGCTGGTGAACAGCGTCGCGATCCACGACGAGCACGGTCGCATCGTCGGTTACCGCGGCACCGGCCGCGACATCACCGCGCGCAAGCAGGCCGAGGCGGAACGCGAGCAGCTCGGGCAGCAGGTGCGCGAAGCGCAGCGGCTGCAGGCGCTCGGCACGTTCGCGGGCGGCGTCGCGCACGAGTTCAACAACCTGCTCGCCGTGATCCTCGGGCATTCGGCGCTGGCGCGGCGCGACCCCGGCCTCGCGGACGGGACGCGCCGCCACATCGAGGCGCTGGAGGAAGCCGCCTGCGAGGCCCGCGACCTCGTGATGCAGCTGCTCGCGATCGGCCGCCAGCAGCCGCGCAGCGTGGTGCGCGTCGCGCTCGTGCCGCTGGTGCGCGAATGCCTGCGGCTGTTCGAGGCGTCGCGGCCGGAGGGCGTGACGCTCGAGTTCGCGGCGCCCGCGGACGAGCCGGTGGTCGCGGGCGACCCCGCGCAGCTGCGGCAGGTCCTGCTGAACCTCGGGCTGAACGCGATGCAGGCGATGGAGGGCCGGCCCGGCCGCATCGAGATCCGGCTCGAGTCGGTGCAGCTCGGTGACGAGGCGCCGTCCGTCCACCAGCGGCTGCGCCCCGGCAGGCACGCCTGCCTGTCGATCACCGACCAGGGCCATGGCATGGACACGGCGACGCTGCAGAGGATCTTCGAGCCGTTCTTCACGACCAAGCCCACCGGCAAGGGCACGGGCCTCGGGCTGTCGGTGGTGGACGGCATCGCGCACAGCCACGCCGGCGCCGTCGTGGCGCACTCGCGGGCGGGATGCGGCTCGACGTTCTCGGTCTACCTGCCGCAGGTCGCGGACTGAAGCCGCGGCCGCACGGCCGCGGCGCGCCCGGCGGGCAGCCGCGCGGTCCGCGAGGGGGTGGCGGACCGCGTGGCCGCCGCCGCTACACCGGCACCACCGCCGGGTTGTAGCCGAACAGGCCGAGCGCCTCGTCGACGGGCACGTCGTGCCGGAAGCTGTCGGGATCGGGCGAGTGGAAGCGCGGCACCTGCAGCGACGAGCGCTCCACGACGAAGCGGGCGCGGCCGACGCGCGCGCCTTCGTAGCGCGCCAGCGCCTCCGGCACGTCGGCGGCCTGGTGGAACGCGCGCCCGAGCACGACCGCGTCCTCGATCGCCATCACCGCGCCCTGACCGAGGTAGGGCAGCAGCGGATGCGCAGCGTCGCCCAGCACCGCGGCGCGCCCACGCACCCAGCGCATCAGCGGGCTGCGCGCGCACAGGGCCCACTTGAACAGGTCCTTCTCGGGCACGGCCGCGATGACCTGCGTGACCCACGGGTGCCAGTCCTTGAATTCCTCGGCGAGCTCCTCGACCTTGGCGGGGATGCTCCAGCCCTCGTCCTCCCAGCCGGAACGCTCGGCGAAGGCCACGAAGTTCAGCAGCTTGCCGCCGCGCACCGGGTAGCGATTGATCATGTGCCCGGGCCCGATCCACACCTGCGACGGCGGATCGAGCGCATCCGGCGGCACGTGCTCGATCGGCACGAGGCCGCGCCAGGCGACGAAGCCCGTGAAGCGCACCTCCTCGGCACCGAACAGCGTCGAGCGCACGCGGGAGCGGACGCCGTCGGCGCCGATCACCGCCTCGGCGCGCTTCCACTCGCCGTTGTCGAAGCGCACCGAGACGCCCGAGCCGTCCTGCTGCAGGTCGGCGAAGCGGTGGCCGGTGACGATGGCCGCGGGATCGTTGGCGAGCACCGCGTCGGCGAGCACGCGGTGCAGGTCGGCGCGATGCACGACGTAGTAGCGCTCGCCGTAGGTGTCCTCGAGCCGATCGCCGCGCGACACGTGCGCGAGCACGCGCCCGGTCTTGAAGTGGCGCACGACCTGGCGGTCCGGCGCGAAGGCCAAGTCGCGGAACTCGTCGAATACGCCGAGCGACTTGAGGCCGAGGGCACCGTTCGGGCTGATCGAGATTCCGGCGCCGACCTCGCCCAGCGATGGCGCCTGTTCGTAGACGCGCACCTGCACCCCGGCGCGCTGCAGCGCGAGCGCGCCCGCCAGGCCGCCGATGCCGGCACCGATGACGATGACCTTTGAGCGATCCATAACGTCTCCCTGAAGCCCGATGCCGCGCGACGTGCCACGCAGCGCGCGAAGCCACAGGGTCGCGCGGCGGTGCGGGCCCGGACATTGGGGAAAACCGCAGCACCTGCCCGTGGACCGGTGCAGCTGGCTACGCCCGCGGACGAAGGGAGCGCCGGTCTTGGCCGGGACATGGCCGGCGGGGCGGCCCGGCGAGGCGGGGCCAGGGCGGGCCGGCCAACCGTGCGTCGGCCGGACGGCGGGGACGACGCGGCGCCCGGGCCTCAGGCCCGTGGCGGCTTGGGCCGGCACTCCTTCATGTAGGTCCCCCAGCTCGAGTCGTTGGGCTTGCCCCAGTCCGACAGCGCCGGCGCCTCGAAGAACTCGGGGTAGCGCTTCGCGGTCGCGTCGCGCAGCCGCGCAGGCAATTCGTCGACCGAGTACAGCTTCTTCATGAACGTGCGGTAGAGGATGTGGCCCTCCGCCTGGCCCATCAGCATCCACGGCAGCCACGGGCCGACGCGCGTCCAGGTGCCGGTGTAGTGGGCGCTGGTGCGCGACTCGTCCTCGATCTCCGCGAGCCGGGCGGTGCGCTGGAATATCTCGCTGATGCGGATCACGTCGCCCGAGGACTCGCGCGGCCACTGCGCCACCTTCATCGGCGACGGGTAGGCGGTGTGCACCTCGAACACCTGGAACACGTCGTCGCCGAGCACGGTCCACGGCGGCGTGAACGGGAACTCGCGCAGCGTGCCCCTCGAAGTCCATCTTCATCACCGGCGAGAGCTCGGCAGCGACGTAGTGGTTGTGGATCGGCTGCACCTCGCAGTCCTCGCCCGTCAGGGGGTTCTTCCAGACGTCGACGTACTGCCCCGTGAAGGGATTCGAATAGAACGCGATCTCGCGGTTCATGATGCGGTACTTGCCGTCAGCCGTCGGCACGCTGCGCAGCACGCCGAAGCCCTCGACGCCGCAGAGCATCTGCGCCGGCTTGTTGCCGACGTAGCCGAAGATGTGCCCGCCGAACCAGCTGTAGACGGCCTTCGATGGATCGAGGTCGCCCATCAGCTTGACGAAGGCGCGCAGGTTCTGGGCGGGGTCGCGGAAGTCGATCTTGCTCATGGTGTGCCGGCCTGTTGGAGACCGGCGGAGACTACTCCAGCGGCGATCCGGTTGCGGGCGCCGACCGCGCCCGCTGTCCGAAATCGCGCAAGCCCGCTCCCGGCGCGATCGCGGCAACGCAGTCAATTGACAGCCCGGGGCGCGACCGCGAGGCTCGCCCCATGCCCCTCCGGAAGACCCGACCGGCCGGCGCGACACCGCTCGCCGCCGCGCCCGGGAACGATGCCGTCGCCGCAAACAGCCGCTCGCACCTGCGCCGGCTGCGCCAGTACTACCGCTCGGCGGGCTGGCCATGCCACGACAACCTCGAGATAGACCTGCTGGTCGCCGGCCTGGTGGAGCGGTTGCCGGCCAGCGTGGGCGCGGCGGAGACGATCCGCGTCACCGACGCCGGACTCGCCGCGCTCGCCGGATATCGGCAGCAGAACCGCCACGCGCTCGACTCGCACGACGCGCTGGTCGAGCGGATCGCACACCAGCTGGTCGACGAGGGAAGAGTGGTGTTCCGCGGCGTCGCGCTGCGCGCCAAGGTCGAAGCCGGGTGGAAGCCGGTGCGGCCGGACGTGTTCTCGATCCGCAACACCTCGCACGATGCCTACCTCGCGCCCTTCGTCCACGAGATCAAGGTGAGCCGCGCCGACCTGCTGACCGACCTGCGCAACGCCGGCAAGCGCGCCGGCTACCAGGCGCTGTCGCAGCAGTTCTGGTACGTGATCGCCGACGGCATCGCCGAACCAGAGGAGATCCCCGAGGACTGCGGCGTGATCGTCGCCGGCGCGGACCGCCTGCGGATGCTGCGGCCCTCGCCGGTGCGCGACATCCGGCTGGTCACGCTGCACTGGCTGCAGCTCGCCAAGGCGCGCGCCGAGTTCGGCGCCGACGACGACGGCCAGCTGCCGCTCTGACAGCGCGCCTGGCGCACCTGGTCTGGATGCATGTCGCGGCACCTGCCGGCCGCGCGCAACGAACTTGCCGTGAATCCCTGGTAGGCGCAGCATCGTCCGGCCGCGCCTCGTGTCGCCATGCCATCGGCGATGGCGCCTGCGCGGCGAACGATCGAAAACAAACGCTTGAGGGAGCAACTCGTAAATGATCAGGAAAGTCATGCTGGCGGCGCTGGCCGTCGTTTCGCTGTCCGCTGCGTCCGTCGCCACCGCACAGGAGGCGCGCCCCTATACGGACGGGCCCGTCACCCGCGTGAGCTACGTCCGCACCAAGCCCGGGATGTTCGATGCCTACATGAACTGGGTCGCCACGGAACGACGCGCGTTGATGGACGGGCAGGTCAAGGCGGGCATCATCCTCGGCTATCGCATCTACATTGCCGAGCCTCGCACGCCCCAGGATCCGGACATCATCCTGACGGTCACCTACAAGAACATGGCCGCCCTGGACGGACTCGCAGAAAAGGTCGACACGGTCGGCAAGACGATCTGGAGCTCGCGGCAGAAGGCCAACGAGGCGCAGATCAAGCGCGAGGACATGCGCACGGTCCTCGGCGAGCAGACGATCCGCGAGCTCGTGCTCAAGTGATGCCTGCGGGATTGCGCCGGTCGCCGCGGCCCGGCGACTGGCGCAGTCCCGCGTCGGCTCACGGATCGGGCGCGACGCGACAGGCGGTGATGCCGCGATTGGCGCCCGTGAACAGGCCCTGCAGGGCGAGCGGCATCTGCTCCAGGCCCTCGAGCACGTGGCCGCAGTCGCGCAGCGCGCCGGCGCGGTACCACTGCTTCAGCAGCCGCTGGGCCTCCGGATAGCGCTTCCAGTAGTCGAACACCACGAAGCCCTCGATCCGCGCGCGCTTGTAGAGCAGCTGGCGATAGTTCGCCGGGCCCGTGGCGGCGCCGCCGGCATAGTCGACCGAGATCCAGCCGCAGACCACGACGCGCGCGCGCATCGCGAGGTGCAGCAGCGCGGTGTCGAGGATCCGCCCGCCGACGTTGTCGAAGAACACGTCGAAGCCGCGCGGGGTTGAGCTGCGCGAGGCGCGCGCCGAGGTCCTCGGTGCGGTAGTTCACGGCGGCGTCGAAGCCGAGTTCCTCGACCAGCCAGCGGCACTTCTCGTCGCTGCCGGCGATGCCGACGACCTGCGTGGCGCCGCGGATGCGCGCAAGCTGCCCGGTCACCGAGCCGACGCCGCCGGCGGCCGCGGACACCAGCACGCTCTCGCCGGCTCGGAACTGCCCGACCTCCAGCAGCCCGAAGAACGCGGTCATTCCGGCGTTGCCCAGCACGCCGAGCTCGGTGGTCAGCGGCCGCACCGGGTCGATGACGCGGCGCAGGCTGAAGATCGATTCCGGCTCGCGCGGGCGCTGGATCGAATAGTCCTGCCAGCCGAGCGATGCGTCGTACAGGTCGCCGGGGTGGAAGTCGGGGTGGCGCGAGGCGACGACCACGCCGATGCCGCGGCCACGCATCACCGCGCCGACGGCGAGGTCCGGCAGCAGCTGCCGGTTGCGGTTCAGCGAGATGTAGCCGCGCTGCGCCGGGCTGGTCGAGAGGCAGAGCGTGCGCACCAGCACCTCGCCCTCGGCGGGCTCGGGCAGCGGCGCCTCGTGCCAGGTGAAGTGCTCCGGGCCCAGCAGCTCGCCCGGCTCGACCAGGCGCGCGACGCGCCACTGCCGGTTCGACGCGACCATCGGCGCTGCCTCAGGACGCGGGCGCGACCGGGATGCGCCGCAGTTCCTTGAAGACGTCCTCGATGAAGCGCGCCCGCTCGGCCTTGACGGCGGCGGCCTGCGCGGCGTCCGGCCTGAACTTCTCGATGGCCTCGGCGGCGAGCACCCCGCGCTCGGCGAGCAGCGCCTCGAGCGCGAGGCGGCGCTCGCGCTCTACCCAGACCTGCGCCGCGAGCTCGACGAGCATGCGCACCGTGGCGTCGAGGACCGGGTTCTCGAGGTAGACCGGGTCGACGCCCGCGAGCGGCGCGCCGCCCTCGGGCGTCTGGTCCGGATAGAGCTGGCGCGGGTCAGCCACGGGTCGCGAACCAGTGCTTCATGTAGCCGGCGCCGCCCGAGCGCCTGGCGAGCGGCGCCGCGGCGACGCGGAAGCCGTGCGCGGCGAGGATCGCGTCGAAGTCGCAGTCGCAGAAGTCCTGCGAGTACGGCTCGCCGTTGTGGCTGGCGTCGAAGTCCCGATGATAGACCTGGAACGGCGACATCGAGCTGGTGGGATTGAAGTCGTACACCGCGAACACGCCGCCCGGCCGCGTCACGCGCGCCGCCTCGCGCACGGTCTCGCGCACGATGCGCTGCGGCAGCTCGTGGAACACGATGAACGCGAACGTGATGTCGAAGTGCGCGTCCGGGTAGCGCGTGTCCTCGATCAGCCGCTGCGCGAAGGTGACGTCGTCGCCGAGCATCGCCGCGCGACGGTGCGCGACCCGCACCATCGGCGCCGAATAGTCGATGCCGGTGACCTCGGCCTGCGGGAAGCGGCGCTTGAACGCCGTCGTGCTCTGGCCGACCGAGCAGGCGAGGTCGAGGACGCGCCGGACCTGGCCGTCGGCCGGCGCGGGCGCCAGCGCCACGAGCTTCTCGTGCAGCTCGTCGCGATCGTTGTCGCCACGGAAGAAGACCTTGGTGCCGTAGTGGTACAGGAAGCCCGACAGCTCGTCCTTGTGGTAGCCGCCCGGCTGCAGGTGGAAGTGGACGTTGAGGTACGGCGGCACGACGAAGGCCGGGTCGACCTCGACGCGTCCGGGGCCGCGCGCGTCCCAGCGCTCGAGCTCGGCGCGCAGCGCGTCGCGCTGCTCGTCGAGCGAGCGCCAGATCGCGTGCCACTTCATCTCCTGCTGGGTGCGCGCGAGGCGGTCGCGCAGCCGGCCGATCGGCAGGGACTGGAGGAAGCGCCGCACCTCGAGCGTGTCGTGCATCGACGAGCCGCGGCGCTCGCCCTCGGCGAGCAGCGCGGCGTTCAGGCGATCCTCGAAGTCGGCGCCCTTGCCGAGGATGTACTCGCGGAAGCCCTCGACGAAGTCGAGGTAGGCAGCATCGTGGCGCCGCGCGAGCTTCGGCATCGCGTCCGGCGCCGCGGTCGCGGGCAGGGCACTGGCGGGTACGGCGTTCATCGTGACCTCACTGTATGCGTGTACAGCCGGCGGATCCGCACGGCGATCGCTGGCCAATCTAAGGGAGCGGCGCAGGGCCTGCCAGCGGCGCCGGCCGCGACTCGCGGGGCGTCGCACGGCGTGGTCGCGGACGGCGCAGCGGCGCGGGCTGCACCGTGGCGGGCACGGGTTGCGACCCCCCGGGGCCCCAAGTAGTCTCGCGCCACTTCCGGCACAGGCGGCCCCATGAACCTGCTCGAACTCGTCCAGGCGCAGCTCACCGATGAGCGCATCGACAGGCTCGCGGCGATCGTCGCCGAGAGCGGCACCGCCACGCGCCGCGGGCTGGGTGGCGCCGCACTGCCCGCGGTGCTCGCCGGCCTCTCGGGCGAGTTCGCCGGCGAGGCGGGCGCGGCACGGCTGCTGGAGCTGATGCGCGCCGGCGGCCACGACGGCTCGCTGCTCGCGAACCTCGACGGCGCGCTCGCCGGCGGCGCGCACACCGAGGCGCTGCTGAACCTCGGAAAGGGCCAGCTCGGCGCGATCCTCGGCGACCGCATCGATGCCGTCACCGAGCTGATGGCTGCCGACACCGGCATGCGCCGCACCTCCGCGGTGTCGCTGCTCGGACCTGCTGGTGCCGGTGGTGCTCGCGGTGCTCGGCCGCCAGCTCGTCCAGGGCGGCGGTGCGTCGCGGCTCGCGGCGCTGCTCGCCGGTGCGCGCCCGGCCATTGCCCCGCTGGCCACGCCGGGCCTCGCCGCGGCGCTCGGCGTCACCGACATCGCCGCGCCCGTGCCGGCCTCTGGCGCCGTCGCGGCGCGCAGCGGGGCGGTCTGGCCCTGGCTGATCGTGCCGGCCTGCACGCTCGCGATGTTCTTCGCGCTGCGCAGCTGCCAGCAGAGTTCGATGCTGGATGCACCCGCGGCGCCGGCGCGCGCGCCGGCGCCCGCGCCGATCACCGATCCTGCGCCGCCCGGCGAGGCGTTCCCGGCGCCGGGCTCGCCGACTCCGACGCTGCCCGAAGTCGCCACGCCGCCGCCGTCGTCCGAGGTGCCCTTCCCGGCGCCACAGTCGCCGCCGCCACCGTCGACCGAGCGCCCGCCCGCCGCCACGCCCTGAGCGGCCCGGCCAGCCGGGCGCGCGCGGCGGCTCAGACCGCCTGCGTCACCGGGTTGTAGGAGAACAGGCCGATGCCTTCGTCGGCGGCCTTGCCGCCGGTGCGCTTGTGATAGCTGTCCGGCTCCGGCGCATGGAACTGGCGGCCCGCCTTGCGCGACTCGTGCACCACGAACGCGGCCCGCTCGCGCCGCGCCGCCTCGTAGCGCGCGAGTCCCTCGACCACCGTATCGGACGCGGCGAACGCCCGGGCCAGCACCACGCCGTCCTCGATCGCCAGCACCGCGCCGTGCCCGAGGAACGGCAGCACCGGATGCGCGGCATCGCCGAGCAGCGCGATGCGGCCCTTCGACCAGGACGCGAGCGGCTCGCGGTCGAACAGGCCCCACTTGAACAGCAGGTGCGGGGGCACGAGCTCCATGAAGCGGCGCACCCACGGCGTCCAGCCGTCGAACTCGTCGAGCAGCTCCTGCACCGTGGAGCGGATCGACCAGCCTTCCGCCGACCACTCGCGGCGCTCGGCGAACGCGACGAAGTTCAGCAGCTCGCCATTGCGCACCGGATAGCGGTTCACGAGATGGCCGGGCCCGAGGAAGATGCCTGACGGCGGCTCGAGGATCTCCTTCGGCACGAGGTCCATCGGCACGAGGCCGCGCCACGCGATGTAGCCCGTGTACTGCGGCTCGAGCGCGCCGAACACGGCGTGGCGCACCGCCGAGCGCGAACCATCCGCGCCGATCAGCACGTCGGCGCGCACCTGGGTGCCGTCGGCGAACTCGATGTCGACCCCGTCGAGGTCCTGTGCGATGCGCACGCAGCGGTGGTTCAGCACGATCGCCTGCGGGTCGTGCGCGCGCACGCGCGCCGCGAGGCCGTCGTGCAGGTCGGCACGGTGGATCAGGTAGTAGCGCTCACCATATTTCTGCACGAGGTCGCGGCCGCGGTTGATCCAGCCGAGCGGCCGCGCGTCCTGCCAATGGCGGACGCACTGGTCCTCGGGCTTGTAGGCCTTGGATTCGAGCACCGGCTGCATGCCGAGCCAGTCGAGCGCGTGGGCCGCGGTGGGGCTCAGCGACAGCCCCGCCCCGACCTCGGCGAGCTGCGGCGCCTGCTCGTGGACGGTGACGCGGAAACCGAGCTTCTGCAGGGCCAGGGCGGCGGAGAGGCCGCCGATCCCGGCGCCGACGATCGCGATGTTCAGGTCCTTCATGGTGCGGCTATTCAGCCTTGCCCGCGCCGCCAAACAGAAGCCGCAGCCCCGCCGGGGTCCGGACAGTGGACACGGACGCGCCCGCTGCGCGAGCATGCGCGCCCCATGTCACGCAAGAACCCCAAGGTCGGCTTCGTCAGCCTCGGCTGCCCGAAGGCGCTGGTCGACTCCGAACGCATCCTCACGCAGCTGCGCGCGGAGGGCTACGAGGTCGCGCCCTCCTACGACGCGGCCGACGTCGTGGTGGTCAACACCTGCGGCTTCATCGACTCGGCGGTCGACGAGTCGCTGGACGCGATCGGCGAGGCGCTGGCGCAGAACGGCAAGGTGATCGTGACGGGCTGCCTCGGCGCGCGGCCCGAACGCATCCTCGAGCGGCACCCGCGCGTGCTGAAGGTGACGGGGCCGCACGCCTACGAGGACGTGCTGTCGGCGGTGCACGAGCACCTGCCGCCGAAGCACGACCCGTTCACCGACCTGGTGCCGCCGCAGGGCATCCGCCTGACGCCGCGGCACTACGCGTACCTGAAGATCTCCGAGGGCTGCAACAACAAGTGCAGCTTCTGCATCATCCCGTCGATGCGCGGCCTGCTCGCGAGCCGGCCCATCGACGACGTGCTGCGCGAGGCCGAGCGGCTGGTGCGCGCCGGGGTGCGCGAGATCCTGGTGATCTCGCAGGACACCAGCGCCTACGGCTCCGACCTGCGCTACCGCAAGGCGACGTGGCGCGACGCGCAGTACGAGACCCGCTTCCTCGACCTCGCCCGCGGCCTCGGCACGCTCGGCGCCTGGGTGCGGATGCACTACGTCTATCCGTATCCGCACGTCGACGACGTGATCCCGCTGATGGCCGAGGGCAAGGTGCTGCCTTATCTCGACGTGCCGTTCCAGCACGGCAGCCCGACCGTGCTGAAGCGGATGCGCCGGCCCGCGCACGCCGAGAACGCGCTCGCCCGCA
Organism: Ottelia alismoides; assembly: GCA_037367405.1. Lineage (NCBI taxonomy): Eukaryota > Viridiplantae > Streptophyta > Magnoliopsida > Alismatales > Hydrocharitaceae > Ottelia > Ottelia alismoides. Next base: position 30,080 of record JAZKJV010007249.1, on the reverse strand, counting down.
TCCGCGCCTGGCGCGCCGGCTGCCCCGAGCTCGTGATCCGCAGCACCTTCATCGTCGGCTTCCCGGGCGAGACCGAGGCGGAGTTCGAGGAGCTGCTCGGGTGGCTCGACGAGGCGCAGCTCGACCGGGTCGGCGCATTCAAGTATTCCCCGGTCGAGGGCGCGACGGCGAACGCGCTCGGCGCCCACGTCGCGCCCGAGGTGCAGGAGGAGCGCCTCGCGCGCTTCATGGCGCGGGCCCAGGAGATCAGCGCCGCGCGCCTCGCGACGCGCGTCGGCGGCGAGGAGACGGTGCTGGTCGACGCGGTCGAGGGCTCGAGGGCGATCGCGCGCAGCCGCGGCGACGCACCGGAGATCGATGGCGTCGTGCGCATCTCGCGCGCCGGCAAGCTGCAGGTGGGCGAATTCGCGCGCGTGCGCATCACCGGCGCGGACGACTACGACCTGAAGGCGACGCCCGTCGCCTGAGCGCCGCGCGCTGCCGCTCAGCTCGCCGCGCCCACCTTCATCCCAAGCGCGAGCATCACGTCGGTGCCCTTCGACTGCGCGGCCTCGCCGCGACTGACGGCCTCCACCGCGTTGCCCGAGGCCGCCGCGGCGGTCGCCTCGCTCCAGGTCGACTTCATCTGCTCGAAATCGGCGCGCGCTGCCTCGAACTTCGCCTTGTCGAGGTTCTTGGGCAGGCGCTTCGACTTCGCCAGCACGTCGACGCGGCTCTGGATCGCCTGGACCATCTTCGGCACGTCGCTCGACATGGTCGCCCAGGTGGCCTTCGCCGCCTCGTTGGCCTGCTCGCGCTCGGCGCGGCGCTCGGCCGTGGTCGTGCGCAGCGTCTCGATCTGCTGCGACAGCGCCGGCGCACCCTCGACCACGGAGTCATAGTCCTGCTTGGCGAGGCGTGCCTTCATGTCGGCGATCGCCGTCTCCACGGCCTGCAGCTCGCTGGCGGCGAACTGCCCGGCCTCGTCGCGGAAGGTCGCCAGCGCGGCCTCGGCGTCGGCCACTGCCTTGGTCGCAGGCTCCTGCTTGTTCGCGCAGCCCGTCGCGAGCAGCAGTGCGGCGACGAGTGCGATGGGCAAGGCGCGTATGCGGTCGGTGATCATGGCGTGTCCTCCGGGTCGGTTGCGGGATGTCGGCTCGTGCCGGGCTCACGGGATGCGCAGGCGCTGGCCCGGCTTGATCCGGTTCGGGTCGACCAGCACGTCGCGGTTGGCCTCGAAGATGCGCGGGTAGAGCGTCGGGTCGCCGTAGAACTGCTCCGCGATCCTCGACAGCGTGTCGCCCTTCTGGACGACGTAGTACTGCGCATAGGGATCGTCCGCCGGCGGATGCTGCGGCTCGTCGTGGGTCGCCATCGCGGAACCTCCTGTACTGCGGCGCGCCGGCACATCGCCTAGCATCGGCACATGGACGACGACATCGGACCCTGCGGCTGCTTCGCCGCGCCCGGCTCTTCCGCGGCTTCCGGCACGCGTCGCGCGCTGCTGGGCGGGCTCGCCGCCGGCGCGGTCGGCCTCACGATAGCAGCGCCCCCCGCACGTGCTTCAGTTCGCTCGCGCACCCAGCTGCCGCATCGGCACTGCGTCGTCGAGGCCGGCTGGGCGCTGGTGTACGAGGGCGAACGCAACGCGCTGCGACGCGACGTATCGATCGTGGTCGAGGATGGCGCCGTCGCGGAGGTGCGTGCCGGCAGGCTGCGCGGCCGCCTGCCGCGCGTCGACGCGAGCCGGATGCTGGTCGTGCCGGCTGGATCTCGGGCCACACTCACGTCGCCGGGGGCACCGTGACCCGCGGCCTCTTCGAGGGGCGACGCTCCTATGCCCGGCCGCTCGAGCTCGTCGAGCGGCTCGACGACGCGGCGCTCGATGCGATCACCGCGCTGAACCTCGCCGAGCTGCTGCGCTCCGGCTGCACGACGCAGGTCGAGATGTCGCTGTCGCTGCGCCAGGCGCAGAGCTACGTGCGGGTCGCGCGACGCTGGGGCGTGCGCGGCTACCCCGCGGGGATGATCCCGGGCGTGCCGCGCCTGTTCCCGATCTGGCAGCGGCGCGACGACGCCGTGCTGCGCGAGTCGGTGCCCGGCACCCTGGCGGAGATCGAGGCGAACCTCGCCTGGGCGCGCTCAGTCGACGGCGCCGAGGGCGGCCTGATCCGCCCGATGATCGCGCCGCACGCCACCGACACGCACACGCCCGAGACGCTGCGCGCGGTGCTCGCGGCGGCGCGCGAGCTGGGCCACGGCATCCACCTGCACCTCTGCCAGGGCCGCGGCGAGACCGAGGCCGTGCGGCGCGCCTGGGGCCTGCGGCCGGTCGAGTGGCTGCAGCAGCTGGGCCTATTCGAGGAGCGCGTGTTCGGCGCGCACATGTCGGCACCCGACCTCGCGAACGATCCGGCGATCCTGAAGCGCCATCGCTTCACCTACGTCACCTGCCCTTCCGCGGGTGGCGCCAGCGGGTTCACGCAGCCCTGGCCGGAGATGCTGGCCGCGGGCGTCAACACCAACGTCGGCATCGACACGCACTCGAACGATTACGTCGAGAACCTGAAGCTCGCGGTGCTGAAGGGCGAGGCGCGCTGGTCGCTGGCACGCGCCGCGAGCCCGGTGCCGATGCAGCGACCGACGATCGCGATGGCGGTCGACGCGGCGACGCTCGGCGCGGCCCGCGGCCTGGGCCGCGACGACCTCGGGCGCATCGCGCCCGGCGCGCGCGCCGACCTGTGCGCGATCGACGTCGCCGGCTGGTTCGTCGGATCGGGAGCGCTGCCGCCCGAGCCGCTGACCAACCTGCTCTACGCCAATGGCCTGGCAGTGCGCCACGTGATGACCGACGGCCGCTTCCAGGTGCACGACGGCGCATTGGTCGTCGACGACGAGGCGCAGGTGATGGCGCGCGCGGGCGCGGTGGTCACGCAGCTGTGGGAGCAGCTGCGGGCGGAGGGATTCTTCGAGGAGGCGTGACGCGCGGTTGCACGCCGCACCGTTCATGCGGCCGCGGACTCAGGGCGAGCGGGCACAGCGGATGCCGACGTGGTTGCTGCCGGTGTCAGGCGCGCCCTTGCCGCGCGTGCCGACCATGTAGCGCGAGCAGTATTGGTCGGTGCAGAGGAACGAGCCGCCGCGCTGCACGCGCTTGGGCTGGCGCGGCTCGTCCGGGTCGAAGGAATCGGCCGGTCCGCGCGGGTTGCGCGCCACCCGCTCGCCGCCCGCGGCGAGCTGCGCGTAGTAGTCGGCGCGGTACCAGTCGGAGACCCATTCCCACACGTTGCCGGCCACGTCGTGCAGCCCGTAGCCGTTCGGCGGGAACTGCGCCACCGGCGCGGTCGCGACGTGGCCGTCACCGGCATCGTTGCGGTCGGGGAAGCGGCCCTGGAAGCTGTTCGCCATCCAGCGTCCCCCGGGACGGAACTCGTCGCCCCACGGATAGACCTTGCCCTCGAGGCCGCCGCGCGCGGCGAACTCCCATTCGGCCTCGGTCGGCAGCCGCTTGCCGGCCCAGCGGCAATAGGCCTCGGCATCGGCGAAGGCGACGTGCACGACCGGATGGTCGGCGCGCGCTTCGATCGAGCTGCCGGGCCCTTCCGGCGCGCGCCAGCTCGCGCCCTTCACCCAGGTCCACCACTGGTACGGATCGTCGAGCGACACCGGCCCGGCCGGCGCGCGGAACAGCACCGAACCCGGCACCAGCATCTCCTCGGGCGCGTCCGGGAACTCCTCTCGCGTCGGCGCGCGCTCGGCGACGGTGACGTGGCCGGTCGCCGCGACGAAGCGCGCGAACTGCGCGTTGGTCGTCTCGGTGCGGTCGATCCAGAACGGCTCGACGGCGACGCGATGGATCGGCCGCGAATCGCTGGTGGCGAGCATGCCGACGTGGTTGTGGTCCCCGCCGGTGGGCTCGGCGGCACCCATGTCGAATTCCCCGCCAGGCACCCAGGCCATGCCCGCCGGCGCAGGGCCGGGAGGTTGCGGGGTCCGGGCCAGCGCTGTGCCTGCGAACAGGCCGGCGCACAGCGCCACCGTGGCCGCGACCCGCAGCAACCAGGCGGCTCGCGGGCCGCGCGGCATCACTCGACCGTCACGCTCTTGGCGAGGTTGCGGGGCTGGTCGACGTCGGTGCCCTTGAGGATCGCGACGTGGTACGACAGCAGCTGCAGCGGGATCGTGTAGACGAGCGGCGCCTGGACGTAGCTGACGTGCTTGGGCAGGTGGATCACGGTCACGCCGTCGCTGCCTTCGATGCCCGACTCGGGATCGGCGAACACGATCAGCTCGCCGCCGCGCGCCCGCACTTCCATCAGGTTCGACTTCAGCTTCTCGAGCAGGTCGTTGTTCGGCGCGACCGCGATCACCGGCATGTCGGCGTCGACCAGCGCCAGCGGACCGTGCTTGAGCTCGCCGGCGGCGTAGGCCTCGGCGTGGATGTACGAGATCTCCTTGAGCTTGAGCGAGCCTTCCATCGCGATCGGATGCATCGCGCCGCGGCCGAGGAACAGCGCGTGGTGCTTGTCGGCGAAGCGCAGCGCGAGCTTCTGGATCACGGAGTCGAGCGTCAGCGTCTTCTCGATCAGGCCGGGCAGCTCGACCAGGCGCTGCACCAGCCCGCGCTCGCGCTCGGCGTCGGCGCCGTGGTACTTGGCGATCGCGATCACCAGCATCGCCAGCGCGGTCAGCTGCGTGGTGAAGGCCTTGGTGGACGCGACGCCGATCTCGGGGCCGGCGCGCGTCAGCATCACGAGCTCCGACTCGCGCACCAGCGAGCTCTCGGGCGCGTTGCAGATCGCGAGCGAGGAGAGGTAACCCGCCTGCTTGGCGAGGCGCAACGCCGCCAGCGTGTCGGCGGTCTCGCCCGACTGCGATATGGTGACGAACAGCGAATTCTTCGGCACCACCGGGTTGCGGTAGCGGTACTCGCTCGCGATCTCGACCGAGCACGGGATCTTGCAGATCTGCTCGATGAGGTACCGCGCCACAGAGCCGGCGTGGTAGCTGGTGCCGCAGGCGACGATGTGCACGTGCTCGGTGCGCTTGAAGACCTCGGACGCGGCCGGGCCGAACGCCGCCTCGAGCAGGCGGCCATTGGCGACGCGTTCCTGCAGGGTGTTCGCGACCGCGCGTGGCTGCTCGTGGATCTCCTTGAGCATGAAGTGCTTGTACTGGCCCTTCTCGGCGGCGTCGGCCGACAGCTCGCTGTCGCGGACCGGGCGCTCCACCGAGTTGCCGTCGCGATCCAGCACCTTGATCGACTTGCGGCGCACCTCGGCGACGTCGCCCTCCTCGAGGAACATGAAGCGGCGCGTCACCGGCAGCAGCGCCGAGACGTCGGAGGCGACGAAGTTCTCCTCGACGCCGAGCCCGATCACGACCGGGCAGCCCTCGCGCGCGAGGATCAGGCGATCGGGATCCTTCTCGCTGAGCACCACGAGCGCATAGGCGCCCTCCAGCTCGGCGACGGTGGCGCGCACGGCCTTGAAAAGGTCGCCGAGCGTGCCGAGGTGGTGGTGGATGCGGTGCGCGATCACCTCGGTGTCGGTCTCGGAGGAGAACGAATAGCCGTGGCGCTGCAGGTCGGCGCGCAGCTCGTCGTGGTTCTCGATGATGCCGTTGTGGACGATCGCGAGGCCGTCGTTGGAGATGTGCGGATGCGCGTTGCGCTCCGAGGGCACGCCGTGGGTGGCCCAGCGCGTGTGCGCGATGCCGAGCTTGCCGTGCGTCGGCGACTGGTCGATCGCGTCCTGCAGCGACTTCACCTTGCCGACGGTGCGGACGCGCTTCAGGTGCTCGGTGCCGTTCAGCACCGCGATGCCGGCCGAGTCGTAGCCGCGATACTCGAGCCGGCGCAGACCCTCCATCAGGATCGGGACGATGTTGCGCTCGGCGACGGCTCCGACGATTCCACACATGCGAGGGCATCCTCCTGGGGAGGCGTAGTTTGCCTGAAGCCGCTGAGGTCCTTTGCCCCGGCTGACCGAACCGTGACCATCCTCTCGGCCAGCAGGCCGTTACGCCTTTCGATTCAACATCTTAGGCTGCATCCACCCGGCTCCGGGCGGCGCCGTACAGACCCCGCGGAAGGCCGCGCCGCAGGCTCGGCCGTTCCCCCAATCGATCGCAGGAGGAACCGATGAGCACTCCCAATCCCCTGGGCGAGAACGCCCCCGGATACGCCGGCGGCACGTCCGCTGGCACCACCGCCGGTGGCACGGCCGCCGGCAGCACGCTGACGGGCAGCCGCACCGCCGAGAACCTGACCGCGCGCGCCCACGAAGGCATCGACCAGCTCGCCGCCGGCGCGAGCGCCGCCGAGCGGCGGGTACGCGACACGGCGGCGAAGATGAGCGGGCAGCTCGGCACGGCGGCCGAGCGTGCGCGCGAGCGCAGCATGCAGATGAAACAGCAGGTCAGCGAGTACGCGGGCAGCAACCCGATGACTTCGCTGGCGCTGGCGTTCGTCGCCGGCGTGCTGCTGACCGTGCTGATGCGTCGCTGAGCCGGCCGCGACCGTGGCGACGCGCCGCCGCCCGCCGCGAGGCGCGCGGCGGCGCGGCCCGCCGCACCGACCGCGCGCGAATGCGTCCGCCGGCGAACAGACGTTGCCTGGATAGCGTGGCCACACTTTTGTGGTCCATCACCTCTTTCCACTCCAGGGAAACCGCCATGAACAACAAGCACGCATTCGTCGCGGCATTGCTCGCCGGCACGCTGGCCACCACCGCCTGCACCGACCTGAAGCCGCTCGAGGGACAGGTCGCCGAGCTGCGCAGCAGCATCGAGAGCCTGAAGTCCGAGAATGCCTCGATGAAGCAGGCGATCGACGCGGCGGCCCAGTCCGCATCGCAGGCCTCGCAGGCTGCGCAGTCGGCCGCCTCCGAGGCGAGCCGCGCCGGCGCCGCGGCGCAGGCCAGCCAGCAGTGCTGCGATGCCAACACCGAGCGCATGGACCGGATGTTCCGCCGCTCCGTATCGAAGTAACGCGACCGGGCGCGCCGGCCCCGCATGCTGGAGGCAACGCTGCTGCAGGCGGGGCAGGCGCTCGCGTACTACGCGGCCCTGGTCGTGATCATGCGCATCTCCGGCAAGCGCCTCGCCGGGCAGATGCAGACCCTGGACCTGATCATCCTGATCACTCTCGGCGTAGTGTTGCAGCAGACTGCCCTCGAGGATGGCACCTGGAACGCCGTGGTCTTCGTGGCCACGGTGTTCTGCGCGCACCGTGCATTGAACTGGGCTGCGCGCACCTCGCCCGGGATCCGCCGGCTGGTGCGGGGCCGGCCGCGCGCACTGGTGCGCGACGGGCACGTGATCGACGCCGCGCTCGAGCACGAGGGCGTGAGCCGCGACGAGCTGCTCGCCGGGCTGCGCAAGCTCGGCTACGACTCGCCGGCCAAGGTGCGGCTCGCGGTGCTCGAGGAGACCGGCGCGATCACCGCGATCGAGCGCGAGGCGTCCTGACGCGGCGCGCGCCCACGGCGCGGCATGCTGCAACACCGCCTGTCTCCGCGCGGCGACGAACCTGTCCGGTGCTGTAGGCGACGACCCAGTCGGGCGGCCGGGCGTTGGCCGTCGCACCGACGATGCGGGGGGTCGGCTGGATCATCGCGGCTCCTTCAACCATGAGGAGCTCTGCGATGAACAACAAGCTGCTGGCAATACTCGTGTCCTCGATGTCGTTCGCGGCGCTGGCCGGATGCAACCGGGCCGAGGCGCCGGCCGACAACGCGGCCGACGTGGCGGACGCGCGCCAGGAAGCGTCGGAGGATCTCAACGAGGCGCGCAAGGATGCGTCCGAAGAGATGGGCTCCGCCGCCGCCGACATGCGCGAGAGTTCGCAGGAAGTCGAGGAGGCGCGGATCGAGGGCGAACGCAAGGTTGCGGTCGAGAAGTGCGAGACGCTCGCCGGCGATGCGCAGAAGGCCTGCAAGGACTCCGCCGAGGCGACCTATGAGTCGGCCAAGGAGCGCCTGAAGACCCAGATGTCGAACAGCACCGGCGCGTCGGGATCGGCCACGGCCCCGGGCACGTCGGCGGCACCCGGCACCAGCGCGGCACCGGCCAGCGGCACGTCGACCACCACGCCGACCCGCTGAGGCCGTCGCCGGCCGCGCCTCCTAGCCGGCGGAGGCGCCTGGCAGCCTGGCACGCAGGCTGCGCAGTTCGTGCTCCAGGCGCTCGATGCGCTCCAGCAAGGCGAGTGCCACCGAGACGCCGTGCGCATCGAGCTCGAAGTCTTCGCGCAGGCGGCGCACCGCGCGCATCGTCATCAGGCATTGCGCGCCGAACCGCTGGGTATCGGTCGCGTCGGGGGTCGTGTCGGGGGCGGTGCCGGGGACAGCACCGGGCGCCGCGACCAGTGGATGCAGCACGCCGAGTTCGACCAGCTCGCGCAGTTCGGACTCGCTCAGTCGAGACGCTTCGGCGAGCTCGCGTAGCGAGCAGGCCGGCTGGTCGTCGACCCAGTGCACTTCGGTGTACTCGATCCTGGTCACGACGGCCTCCGTCCACCGGGGAAGTGACGGCGCGGCTCGAAGCGCGACGCCGTCGCGAGCTGCTCGAACAGCTGTCTCTCGCGCTCGTCCAGCACCGTCGGCACCACCACCTGCACGATCGCGTACAGGTCGCCGGCGCCCCCGCGCGGCAGCGGCAGGCCACGCCCGGCGAGTCGCAGCCGCCGTCCGGCATCGGTGCCGGGCGGGATGCGCAGGTTCACCGCGCCGCCGAGCGTCGGAACCTCGACGGTCGCGCCGAGCGCCGCTTCCCAGGGCGCGACCGGCAGGTCGAGGTAGAGATCGTGGCCGTCGACGCGGAACAGCGGATGCGGACGCAGTGCGATGTCGAGGTAGAGGTCGCCGTCCGGTCCACCGTTCCAGCCCTTGCCGCCCTTGCCCGGCAGGCGCAGGCGCTGGCCGTCGGTGACACCCTTCGGGATGCGCGCCTTGAACGGCCGCGAAGTGCGCGTCAGCCGCCCGGCGGCGTCGTACTCGGGAATCGCGAGGTCCAGCTCGACCACCGCGCCCGTGTACGCGTCCTCGAGGGACACCTGCGCCGCGGCTTCGTAGTCCTCGCCGCGCAGCGGCCGTGCACCGCCGGCGGCACCGGCGTGGCGCGCGCCGGCCGCACGCCCTCGCGCGAGGTCAGCGAACAGGTCGCCGAGGTCGAGGTCCTCGAACGAGAAGCCGCCCGCCGTCGCGCCACCGCCCATCGCCTCGCCGTAGCGACGGCTCCAGTCGGGCGGTGGCTGGAATTCCTCGCCCGGGCGATGGACGCCGAGCTGGTCGTAGGCGGCGCGCTTCTCGGCGTCGCGCAGCGTGGCATAGGCCTCGGCGACTTCCTTGAAGCGCTGCTCGCCCTGCGGGTCCTTGGAGACGTCGGGATGGTACTTGCGGGCGAGGCGCCGGTACGCCTTCTTGATGTCTTCGTCGGAGGCGTCGCGGGGGACTCCCAGTACGGCGTAGTAATCGGTGTACTTCATCGCGCCTCCGTGTGCGACGGCGCCGTGGTGCGGCTCAGGGAGAGACGACGGGGAACGTGACCGCGATCAGCCAGGCGAACGCGACCGCGTTGGCGCAGGCGCCGGCCCAGGGGTGGCCGATGCTGTGGAACGCCCAGCGGGCTGAACAATCCGTAGATCACGAAGGCGACCAGGATCGCCGGCACGACGATCGCGAGGAAGAACAGCCGCTCCGGGTTCAGTGCGATCGCCAGCGCGATCGACAGCAGGAACATGAGCTTGGTGAAAGGATACGCGCCGCGCGCCCGGCTCGCGCCGCGCACCAGCCACTCGTCGGCGAGGAAGTAAGGCAGCGTGCCGCAGAGCACCGCGAGCAGCAGCAGCGCGCGCGCGCCGACGGGCGCGAAGCTGGTGACGTAGCGATCCAGCGGGACGCCGATCGCGAACACGGCATAGAGCGTGGCGGCGAGCGCCGCGAATGCCAGCGCGAGCGGCCGGACTTCGGCGAGCGGCGGGCGCCGCGCACCCGCCAGCCAGAGTCCCGCCGCGGTCAGCAGGCCATAGAGCGCGAAGTGCAGCAGCAGGTAGTCGCCGAGCAGGATCGGCAGGAAGCCACCCGGCAGCTGCCACAGCAGCAGCGGCGTCAGGATCGCGGGCAGCACCGCGACCGGCCAGAAGCCGCGCCAGCCGAGCGGGCGCAGGGCCGGCACGGGCGCCTCGCGCGACGCCGGCGCCGCGCCTCCCCAGGGATTGGCGGCGAGCGCCGCCTGCGCCGGGCGCCCGACCGGCGGACCGTCCAGCGCGCTCATCGACGGCAGGTCCAGCGTCTCGACCTCGACGCGCGCCGCGAATCCCCCGCCTTCGACCGCGTGGCGCGGCGCCGCCGGCGCCGAGGCAGGCACGGACGCGACCCGCCGCGTCGCCCGCGGCAGCAGCGCCGCGAGCGGCCAGGCGAGCGCGACCAGGCCGAGGTAGAGCATGGCGAGCCAGCCGCCACGCGCATCGACATAGCGCACCGCGGCGCTCGCTGCCGGCATCGCGAGGCTGCGGTCGATCCAGTCGAGCGCCTCGAGCTGGGCCTCGCGGCTGTAGAGCACGGAGATGTGCTCGACGCCGTCGGCGAGCGCGAAGCGCCGTGCCGTGCCGGCCGCGAAGTCGCCGTAGGTGCGGCCCGCGGCGGCCTTCGCGCCGCCGAGCGCGAGGCCGGCGATGCGCAGGCCCTCCTCGTGCAGCATCCGCGGCTCGAGCGCACCGTCGACGACCAGCAGGTTGCGCGGCGAGGTCGCGGTCACGACGGGCGAATAGGCCGACAGCGCCACGGTGGCGAACACCGCGGAGTCCGACATCGCGCGCCGTATCACGATGTCGGAGGCCATCGAGTGCCCGAGCAGGGCGAGCCTGCCGTCGCCGCCCGGCCAGCTGCGCGCCGCCACCGCGACCTCGCCGAGCGCATCGAGCAGCGCGCGCGTGCTGGCCGCGAAGTCGACCAGGCCGCCGGCCATCGGCACGGGGTTGCGGCCGTGGCCCGGGAAGTCGAACGTGAGCACGAGATAGCCGCGCCGCGCGAGCGTCAGCGCGAACGGCTGCATCAGTTGCTGCGAACCGGCGAAGCCGTGCGCGACCACCACCACCGGCCGCGGGCCGCGGGGCGCCGCGGGCGTGAACGCCGTGACCGGGATGCGCCCGACGAAGTGGCGCGTGACCTCCACGCCCTCGCCCGCCGCCTCGAGGCGCAGCAACGAGAACGCGATCAGCGCGATGGCGGCGAGCGCCACCGCGAACCTCGGGAGGATCCGGCCGGACATGCCGCGAGTCTAAGGCCGGACGGCCACGGATGTTCGTCGGCGGACGCACCGGACGCCGTGGGCGGCCGCGGTGGCGTCGCGCCGCGCCGCCCGCGGGCGGCGGCGCGACCAGCGGCTCAGGTGGTCGACGCCGGCAGCCCCGCGACCAGGTCCGACAGCTCGTCGGCATGCTCCTCCTCGACGGCGAGGATCGCCGCGAGCATGCGCACCGTCGTCGGGTCGTCCTCGCCGATGTGCAGCAGCATCTCGCGGTAGCTGTCGATCGCGATGCGCTCGGCGACGAGGTTCTCCTTGATCATGTCGAGCAGCGACTTGCCCTCGACGTACTCGGCGTGGCTGCGCGCCAGCAGCGTCATCGGCGAGAAATCCGGCTCGCCGCCGAGCTGCACGATGCGCTCGGCGATCTGGTCGGCGTGCGCGAGCTCCTCGGCGGCGTGCTCGCGGAACTCCTCGGCGACCGTCGCGGCGTGGATGCCGCGCGCCATGAAGTAGTGGCGGCGGTAGCGCAGCGTGCAGACGATCTCGGTCGCGAGCGCCTCGTTCAGCAGCTTGATCACCACCGCGCGATCCGCGCGGTAGCCCGGCGTCACCGCGCCCTCCTCGATGTGGCGGCGGGCCCGCGCGCGCAGGGTGGCGACGTCGGTGAGCCTGTGTTCCCTCGGCTGTGGGGTCTCGTCCATGTCAGGTCTCCGGTCGGGGTTCGGTTGGCTTGCGGCGCGCGGGCAGGCCGCGCGCCTCCTCGCGGCGCGGCCGCCACGTCAGGGCGAACCGCAGCTCGACTTCGGCCCAGTTGACGATCGACCACCAGGCCTCGAGCGCCTCCAGGCGGCGGTTCTCGTAGTTCAGGTAGTAGGCGTGCTCCCAGCAGTCGAACGCGAGCAGCGGGGCGTGGCCGTGCATCGATGGATGCAGGTGCTGCTCGGTTGCGAGCACGTGCAGCGCGCCGCTGCCCTGCGTGTCGCGCGCCAGCCAGACCCAGCCCGCACCGAAGAGCTTGCGCACCGCCATCCCGAACTCGAGGCGCAGGCCCTCGATGCCGCCGAAGGCGCGCGCGACGGCCTCGGCGAACGGCCCCTCGGGGCGCGTGCGCGCGCCGGGCGGGTTCATGCCGGACCAGTAGAAGGAGTGGTTGACGTGGCCGCCGGCATGGTGGCGCACCGTGGCGCGGATCGCGCGCGGCACCTTGTCGAGGTTCAGCAGCAGCCACAGCGCGGTGCGCCCCTGCAGCTGCGGATGGGCCTCGAGCGCCGCATTGAGCGCACGCACGTGGCCCGCGTGATGACACTGGTGATGCAACCGCAGCGTGCGCTCGTCGATCACGGGCGCGAGCGCGGCATGGTCGTACGGCAGCGGTGGCAGCAGGTGGACCTGCGACATCGTCGGCGTCTCGTCGAGGCGGGCTGGCAGGATCCTCGCTCCGTGCAAGGTGGTCGGTGCGGTGGAGTACGGAAGCCGCGGCGCGCCGCGGACTAGCATTTCGCCTCCCGGAGGTCCGACCGTTGCCAAGCTCCCGCCCCACGCGCACGCGGAACCGACTGCTCGATTCGCTGGGCCGGGCGGAGCGCGCGGCGATCCTCGCCGACTGCGAGCCGGTGGAGATGCGCTTCGGCGAGGTGCTCTGCGAGCCCGGGGACCGAATCCGCGACGCGTACTTCCCGCTGGCCGGCGCGATCGCGCTGATCGCGCACGCCGACCGGCGCGCGGCGCTGGAGGTCGGCTCGGTCGGGAACGAGGGCCTTTTCGGCTTCCCGATAGCGCTCGGGCGACAGCGACAGCCACTGCGCGCGATCGTGGAGTCGCCGGGCCGGGCGCTGCGCATCGACGCGGCGCGGCTGCGCGGCCACCTCGAGACGCTGCCCGGCCTGCAGCGCGTGGTGCAGCGCCAGCTCGCGGACCTGCTGTCCGAGCTCGCGCGCGCCGCCGCCTGCAACCGCTTCCACGTCGTCGAGGCGCGGCTCGCCCGCTGGCTGCTGCTCACGCAGGACCGCGCGCAGTCGGACGAGTTCGACCTGACGCACGAGTTCGTCGCCTCGATGCTCGGCGTGCGGCGCGTCGGCGTGACGCAGGCGGCGGGCGCGCTGCAGCGCCGGCGCCTGATCCGCTACCGCCGCGGCCACGTCACGATCCTCAATCGCAGCGGCCTCGAGGCCGCTTCCTGCAGCTGCTACTCCGCCGCCGCGCAGGCGGCCGGCGCCTGAGGTACGGCCCCGCACCTCCAGGGTCCACGGCAGCCGGCGCCATCGTGGCGCAAGCATGATGCGGGCGGTGACGTCTCGCGCGACGACACTCCGGCATCGGCGACTCGATCCCGTCACGGAGCTGCGCCACCATGGCGCGCATGGCATCACGCACCTCCACGCGCCCGGCCGACTGGCGACGACGGGCGCTGCTGCGCGGCGCGTTCGGCAGCGCGCTGGCGCTCAGCCTCGGTCCACTCGCCGCGCCGCGGCTGCTCGCCCGGCCGCGCTTCGCGAGCGACCCGTTCACGCTCGGCGTCGCCTCGGGCTACCCGACGCCCGACGGCGTCGTGCTGTGGACGCGGCTCGCGCCCGAGCCGCTCGCGCCCGGTGGCGGCATGCCGGACGCGGCAGTGCCCGTGACCTGCGAGCTCGCGCGCGACCCGGGCTTCCGCGACGTGGTGCTGCGGCGCGAGCAATGGGCCACGCCCGACTGGGCGCACAGTGTCCATTGCGAGCTCGCCGGCCTCGAGCCGGACCGCGAATACTGGTACCGCTTCGTCGCGGGCAATGCGCGCAGCCCCGCGGGGCGTACCCGCACCGCGCCGGCGCCGGACGCGACGCCCGCGCGGCTGCGGGTCGCGGTGGCGAGCTGCCAGATGTACGAGCACGGCTACTTCAACGCCTACCGCCAGGTCGTCGCCGACGATCCGGCCCTGGTCGTGCACGTCGGCGACTACATCTACGAAGTGAGCTGGGGCCGCGAGCGCGTGCGCAGCCATGCTGCGCCTGAGTGCTACACGCTCGAGGACTATCGTGCGCGCCACGCGCTGTATCGGCTCGACCCGGACCTCGCCGCGGCGCACGCGGCGGCGCCCTGGCTGATGGTCTGGGACGACCACGAAGTCGACGACGACTACGCCGGCACGACCTCCGAGCAGGACGACGAGCCGCGCCTGACGCTTGCGCGCCGCGCGGCCGCGTATCGGGCCTACTACGAGCACCTGCCACTGCCGCGCCGCGCCGTGCCCTTCGGTCCCGACATGCGGATGCACGCGACCCGCGCCTGGGGCAATCTCGCGACCTTCCACCTGCTCGACAACCGCCAGTACCGCGACCGTCACGCCTGCCCGCCGGACGGCACTGCCGGGCCCGCGCGCGTGCGGCCCGACCGCTGCCCGGAGCTGGCCGATCCGGCGCGCAGCATGCTCGGCGCACGCCAGGAAGCCTGGCTCGCCGCCGGACTGCGCGCGAGCCGCGCCCGCTGGAACCTGCTGGCGCAGTCCGTGGTGATGACGCCGACCAATGGCGAGACGCCGCCGGCGGAGCGCTACTGGACCGACGACTGGAGCGGCTATCCGGCGGCACGGCAGCGACTGCTCGAGCGACTCGCGGCGGAGCGCGTCGCGGGCCCGGTCGTGCTCAGCGGCGACATCCACGGCTTCATGGCCGGTGAACTGCGCACCGATGCCGACGCGCCGGCACCGGTCGCGACCGAGTTCGTGACCACCTCGCTCTCGGCGCAGGGCACCGACGAGCGGTTGTTCGCCTCGTATCTCGCCAACAGCCCGGGCCTGCGCTTCGCGACCGGCAGGTCGCGCGGCTACCTGCGCCTCGACCTCGAGCCAGGCGCGCTGCGCGCCGACATGGTCGCGATGGACACGGTGGCCGAGCCGCGCACGGGTTCGCGCGTGCTCGCATCGTTCACGGTGGAGTCCGGAAAGCCTGGGCTCGCCGACGGGAGCGCGAGCGCGGGCTGACCGCGATCAGCGGTCGAGCAGCAGCGCCGGGAGCGCCGCCATCGCCTCGAAGCTGCGCGCGGCCCCGGCGTCCTGCAGCCTCGCGGCCGGCGTGTGGCGCGCGTAACCCAGCACGGTCATGCCCGCCGCGACACCTGCGGCGACGCCGACCGGCGTGTCCTCGATCACCACGCAGCGCGCGGGCGGGACGCCCATGGTGCGCGCGGCGAGCAGGTAGACGTCGGGCGCCGGCTTGGCCCGGGGCACGTCGACGGCGCTGAATATCCGGCCCTCGAACCGCGGCCAGAGGCCGGTGCGCCCGAGGGTGACGCGCAGCTTGTCGTGATCGCCGCTGGAGGCCACGCAGGTGGCCATGCGCGGCATGATCTCGTCGAGCGCAGCGACCACGCCCTCGACCGGCTCGAGCTCGCGGCGGAACGCATCGAAGGTGCGGCGCTGCAGGTCGTCGAGGAAGCCGGCGGGCGGCTCGCGGCCCAGCATCGCGGCGACCAGCCGCATGCAGTGCGCCATCGAGTGGCCGACGAAGCGCTCGAACATGTCCTGCAGCGTGACCTCGAGGCCGAGCTCGCGCAGCCGGGCGGCGAACACCTCGTTGGCGATGCGCTCGCTGTCGACCAGCACGCCGTCGCAGTCGAAGATCGCGAGCCCGAAGCGCGGCTCGCCGCGCGGCGCGCCCGTCCCGCTCAACCGCCCGCCTTCGGTGGCTTGACCGGGCGCTTCCAGCCGTCGAGCGTCACCTGCTTGGCGCGCGCCACGGTGAGCTTGCCGGCCGGGACCGACTTGGTCACGGTGGAGCCCGCGCCCACGGTCGCGCCGGCGCCGATGACGATCGGCGCGACCAGCACCGAGTTCGAGCCCGTGTGCGCGTCGTCGCCGATCGTGGTGTGGTGCTTGTTGGCGCCGTCGTAGTTGGCGACGATCGTCCCGGCACCGATGTTGACGCGCGCGCCGACCGTGGCGTCACCGACGTACGCCAAGTGGTTGGCCTTCGAGCCGTCGCCCAGCCGCGAGTTCTTGACCTCGACGAAGTTGCCGATGTGCACTTCGTCGGCGAGCGTCGACGTTGGGCGGAAGCGCGCGAACGGCCCGATGTTGCAGTGCGCGCCGATGGTCGCGGCCTCGATCACGCAGCACGGGAAGACCTGCGTGTCGGCGCCGATGGTCGCGTCGCGGATCACGGTGTTCGGGCCGATGCGCACGCGGTCGCCGAGCCGCACGTGGCCCTCGAACACCACGTTGACGTCGATGAACACGTCGCGCCCCGTCTCGAGCGTGCCGCGCACGTCGATGCGCGCGGGGTCGGCGAGCGTGACGCCGGACTGCATCAGGGCGCGTGCCCGCAGCCGGCGGTACTCGGCCTCGACTTCGGCGAGCTGCAGGCGGTCGTTGATGCCGAGCACCTCGGGGATGGTCGGCGCGACCAGCGGCCGCACCGCGACGCCGTCCGCGACCGCCATCTCGACGACGTCGGTGAGGTAGTACTCGCCCTGCGCGTTGGCGTTGCGCAGCCTGCCGAGCCACTCGCGCAGCAGCTTCGCGGGCACGGCCATCACCCCCGTGTTGCCCTCGCGGATCGCGAGCTGCTGCGGCGTCGCGTCCTTCTGCTCGACGATCCGTTGCACCCGGCCCTGCGCGTCGCGGACGATGCGGCCGTAGCCGGTGGGATCCGGGAGCTCGACGGTCAGCAGGCTCATCGCGCGCGGCCCGGCGAGCGCGACCAGCTCGGCCAGCGTCTCGCGGCGGATCAGCGGCACGTCGCCGTACAGCACCAGCACGAGGTGGTCGTCGGCGATCGACGGCATCGCCTGCATCACGGCGTGGCCGGTGCCGAGTTGCTCGGCCTGCAGCGCCCAGCCGACCGCCTCGCCCGCGAACGCGGCGCGCACATGGTCGCCGCCGTGGCCGTAGACGACCTCGATCGCGGTGGGCTCGAGCAAGCGCGCGGTGGCGATCACGTGGCCCAGCAACGGGCGGCCGGCGAGCGGCTGCAGCACCTTGGGCCGGTCCGAGTTCATGCGCTTGCCCTGGCCGGCAGCGAGGATGACGATCGACAGTTTCACGCGTCGCAGTCTCCGCTTCGCATCATCGAGGGCGGCGATTCTAGCCCTGCATGGCCGCCGGTGATCCGCGGCAGGTCGCATCGCGGCACGCATCACCCGGGCGCCGGCACCGCCGCACTGGTCGGTCCGGCGCCCGACGCGTGGTAGGACCCGCGGAGACGTCGCCGAACGTGTGCAGTCCGCATCCTGCGCGCCGCGCTCCCGATTTCCCGCCGGGCGCGCTCCCGGAGCCCGACCCGGCCTCACAACCCCCTGTTTATCCTTAGGATTTTCCAAGGCCAAGGCGGCGCGAGAAGGGCCTGGGACGGTGCCCCCTCAGTGGGTTCGCGCACCTTGGCGCGGCGCGGCGCGGCGGCGGCATCGCGGCGTGTCGGAGTTTCTCCACATCCCCCATGACGGGCGAGAGGGCCAGCATGGAACCGTGGAATCAACCATCAACATTCGAGGACCGATCATGAAGAAAGCAGCAATGATCAGCGCCGTCGCCGCCGCCGTGATGGCCGCGACCGCGTACGGGCAGAGTAGTTCGGGCAGTGGCAGCTCGGGCGGCAGCATGCAGCAGAGCCAGAGCGGCGGGTCGTCGGGCTCGTCGTCGAGCCAGGGCAGCTCGGGCAGCAGCAGCTCGCGCCAGAGCGGCAGCACGATGGGCCAGGCTCGGGCGCCAGCTCGAGCTCGTCGGGTTCGTCGGGCACGGCGTCGTTCAGCTCGCTGGACGCCAACCGCGACGGCCGCATCTCGCAGACCGAGGCGGCGATGCACACGCAGCTGAGCGGCGCCTTCACCACCGCCGATGCGAACAGCGACGGCTCGCTGTCGCAGTCGGAGTTCCAGAAGTGGCAGAAGTCCGCGGGCTCGACCTCGGGCAGCGGCAGCCGTTCCTCGGGCGGTGACACCAGCTCGGGCAGCATGGGTTCGGGCGCCGGTTCGGGTGCCGGCTCGTCGCGCTCCGGCACGTCCGGGGGCTCGAGCACCAGTCCCGGCAGCTCCAGCCCGGGTGGCTCGGGCACGATGAGCTCGGGCTCCGGCTCCTCGTCGGGCTCCACGTCGTCGGGCACCGGCTCGTCGGGTGCGGGAACCTCGTCGTCCTCGGACACGATGGGCTCGGGCGCTGGCAGCAGCTCCTCGAGCTATCCGTCCTCGGGTTCGGGCAGCAGCACCAGCGGCTCCAGCACGTCTCCGGGCACGTCGAGCAGCGGTAGCCAGACCGATGACGACGAGACCTCCTCGTCGAGCAGCAGCAGCCCCGGCAGCTCGACCTCGGGTTCTTCGTCGACCACCAGCCCTGGCACCGGGAGCAGCCGCTGACCTGACGTCCGCTCCGGCGAGCGATCGCCGGACCGGTTGCAGCAGAGGCTGATCGGGCGAGAGCCGTCGGAGGGCGACCTCCGGCGGCTCTCGTCCATGTGCGTCAGGCGCGCGCCGCCGCGTCCGGCCGGCGCAGGTACTCGACGACGGCGTCGCACCAAGCCTCGGGCTGCTGGTCGACGATGTCGTGCGTGCCGCCCGGCAGTTCGCGGTAGACGAAGTCCGGCCGCAGCGTCGCCGTACGCTTCGCCAGCTCGTAGATGTCGTCACCGGTGTTGGTGAGGATCATCGTCGGGTGCGTGATGCGCCGAAGCGCAGATGCATGATCGTAGCGATACGCAGCGTCATGGCCCCAGGCATGCGGTCCTAGGGCCTGGTACTTGTCCACCACCCCACGCGTGATCACCACAGCATCGGGGTCCGGGCCATTCATGCGCAGGCGCGTCTCGAAGCTGCTCATGAGATGCGAGCCATCGAGCTGCGGGCGGTCGCGCGCGTTCCTGGCCTCGGCGGCGGCGATGCGTTCGCGTCGCTCGTCGGCGGTGATCGGGAACGGGCCGTTGAGGATCAGGCGGCGCACGCGCGTCGGGAACTGCAGCGCGACCTCGGTCGCGTTCAGCGAGCCGGTGTGGTGGCCGAGAACGTCCGCGCGCTCGATGCCGAGGTGGTCCATGACCGCGACGAACGAGCTCGCCCATTGCTCGAGCCTCGGGAACGTGGGCGTCGGATCCGAGAAGCCGAAGCCCGGCGTGTCGATCGCGATGCAGCGCAGGTTGCGGCGCGCCAGGGGCCGGAACGCCGACTCGAACTGTCGCGCCGACGACGGCGACTGGTGCAGCAGCAGCAGCGGCAGCTCGCCGTCGCGTGGCGTCACCAGGCCGGCGGAATCGTGGAAGTGCACGAGGCCATGGGGGCCGCGCGCGTAGCCACGACCCATGATGCCGGCGTAGACGGGATCGACGGCGCGCCCGCGCGCGGAGCCCGTGCCGGACGGCGCCGCGGCGGCGGTTCCCGGTGACGCGGCGCCGGCTGCTGCTGCAGCCGCCGCCCCGGCGCAATGGCCGATGAAGCTTCGACGATCACTCACGATGCGCTACCCCCGGATCGCCTGGACCAGTCCCGAGTATAGGTGGCCGCCGGTCCGTGCCGGCCGGCCGAGCACGCGCCCAGCGCTGCATCGCCGGGTGCGCGCCGGGCGGGCGGCGGTACGGCGATGCGGCGGGCACGGCGGCGAGCGCATGACCCGTTCGCCCGGTGGCGCGCGTTACAGCGGAAAGGGTGCCGCCGGCACCCAGCGCAGGGAGATGGCGTCATGAACGTTCGTCACGCTGGGCGGAGCATCGCGCGTCCGCGTTCCATGGGCCTGGCGGTGGTGCTCGCGGCGCACGTCGCGATCGCGTGGCTGCTGGTGCAGGGACTCGGGCTGCGGCTCGCGCTCGAAGTCCCGCCACCGTCGCTCGAGGCGCGGATGCTGCGGGACGAGCGGCCGCCCCCCGAACCCGCGCCGGCCTGGCCGGAGGCGACGGTCGAGCGCACGCGGCCCGTCGAGATCGTGGAGCCGCGCTTCGAGGTCGAGCGCGACACCGCGCCAGTGGAGATGCCGACCGACGGCATCGACACGAGCACGGAGCCACCGCCCCGCGTCGCACCGGAGCCACGCCGCGAGGGCGCGGCGATCGACCCACGGCACCCGCTGACGCAGCCCGCTTATCCCGCGGCGTCGATACGCCTCGGCGAGGAAGGCACGGTGACCGTGGAAGTGCGCGTCGGGATCGATGGTCGCGTGCGCGAGGCGCGGCTGCTGAAATCGAGTGGGCATCCGCGCCTCGACGCAGCGGCGCTCGAGGAGGCGCGACGTGTGTGGCGGCTGCGGCCGGCGCGCGCGGACGGCGCGCCGGTGGAAGACTGGTACGCGGTGCGCGTCAGCTTCCGGCTGGACCAGCGCTGAACACGCGGCGCGCGGCGCGAGCGCGCCGCGCTCAGGCCCCGACCGGCAGCGTCATGCCGAGCCAGCGCCCGATCGCGAGCGACGGCGTCAGCATCATGCCCGGGACGAACGCGTTGCCGAGCAGCGCGCCGCTGCCGAGCACCTCGCCGGTGGCGTAGAGGTTCGGGATCGGCTGCCCGTTGCCGCGCAGCACGCGCATCTTGCCGTCGACCACCACGCCGGTGGACGAGGTGGCCGAGTGCCCGAGGTGCGTGATCGCATAGAACGGGCCCTTCTCGATCGGCCGCGGCAGGTGCTCGCGGCCGAGCGCGTCGCCGCCGCGCTTGCGCACCGCGTCGTTGTACTCGCGCACCGTCTGCGCGAGCCCGGCGGCGTCGATGCCGGTGCGCGCGGCGAGCGCCTCGAGCGAATCGGCGCGCGTGAACATGGCGTGCGTGTCGAAGTGCGACAGCAGCTGCTCCTTCGTCCAGTTCGGGATGCCGACCGGCGCGGCGTCGAGGATCCCCTGGTCGAAGACGATGCGATAGCGCAGGCCCGGCTGGTCGAGCAGCGCCTGCTCGCGCTTGACGACCAGCGGCTCGTCCTCGCGGATGAAGCGGCGGCCGGCGTCGTTGACCCAGATTTCCCAGGGCGCGCGGTTCTGCGGCGTGGTGATGAAGCGCGCGTAGACCTTGGCCGGGAAGCGGTCGGAGGTGAGGATCGAGCCCGTGCCGGCGCGATGCAGCTCCTGGCCGCGGAGATACCCGCCGACGCTGACCGCGAGGTCGAGGCCGTCGCCCTGCTGGAACGGATAGGACGTGCCCGCATACGGCGGCACGCCGACCAGCTGCTGGAACCGCGCCGGGTTCATCGCGTAGCCGCCGGTGGTGATCAGCACGTGGCGACCGCGGAACTCGAGGTCGCGGCCGTCGGCGGTGGCGCGCACGCCCTGCACGGCACCGGACGCGTCGGTGATCAGGCCGGTGACGCGGGTGCCGAGCTGCACCGTGACGCGACCGCTCGCCACCTCGGGCGCGAGCTCGCGGCGGATCACCGCCAGGATCGCGCGGCCTTCTTCCTTGGCCCAGATGTAGCGGGGGATGTCGTAGGCCTTGCGGCCGACGGCATCACCGGTCTGCGGCATGTCCGGCAGCGGCTGCAGGCCCGCGTCGAGCAGCCAGTTGATCGTGGCCGGCGCCTCGTCGACGGTCAGGCGCGCGACGTTGCGGTCGGCAAGCCCGTTCAGGCAAGCCCGTTCGACAGGCGCATCACTTCCTCGAAGTGCTGGTCCGGCGAATCCTTGATGCCCTTGGCGAGCTGGGTCTTCGAGCCTGCGGCGCTGACCTGGCCATTGGCGAGGTGCAGCGTGCCGCCGACGTCCTCGGCCGCGTCGATCAGCAGCACCTTCGCGCCGCGGCGCGAGGCGAAGATCGCCGCCGGCAGGCCGGCCGTGCCGGCACCGACGATCACGAAGTCGTAGCGGGTGGTGGTCATCGGGGTCGCACCGCGGGACAGGCCGGGAAGCGCGGCGACCGATGCGGCCGCGGCGGCGGACTGGACGAAGGTTCGGCGTTTCATGCCGCAGAGTCTACGTGAGGACCGATGCGCGATGCACCCATGCGCCCGGCCGTCGCAGCGGGCGAATCAGGCCGGGCCACGCGCGGCGCGCAGCCGCCGCCCGACCCGCGGCGCACCGCCGGCGCGGGGCGCCGCCTCACCGCATCACTTCGGCCGATGCAGCGCGCAGAGCTTGTGGCCGTCCGGATCGCGCACGTAGGCGAGGTGCATGGCGCCGGGCTTGCTGTCGCGGGGACCCGGCGGATCCTCGATCGAGACTCCGCCGTGCGCGACGGCGACGTCGTGGAACTGGCGCAGCTGCTCGGGCGAGCTGCACTTGAAGCCGATGGTCGCGCCGTTGGCGACGCTCGCCGGCTGGCCGTCGATCGGCTCGCTGACGCAGAAGGTGCTGCCGTCGTGGCGATAGAACAGGCCGGGTCTGCCCGGTGGCGTTCTTGTTGCTGGTGGCCGGTCCGGCGCCGAGCACGCCGAGCACGGCGTCGTAGAAGCGCTTCGAGCGCTCGATGTCGTTGGTGCCGATCATCACGTGACTGAGCATGCCGTCATCTCCTCGTGGCCAGGGTCCGAGGCGGCAGGCGCCACGGAACTCGTCAGCGGCGGATCTTGCGCAGCTTTTCGAGCAGCTTCAACTGCGCCGCGGCGCGCGACAGCTCGGCGAGCGCCTCGGCCTGCTCGAGCTTGTCGATCTTGCCCTTGAGCGCCTCTTCGGCGCGCTGCTTGGAGGCGAGCGCGGCGGCCTCGTCGACGTCCTTGGCGCGCAGCGCGGTGTCGGCGAGCACCGTGACCTTGCGCGGCTGGATCTCGAGCGCCCCGCCGCCGACGAAGAAGAACTGCTCCTGGCCGTCCGGCGTCTGCACGCGCACTTCGCCGGACTTCAGCATCGTCAGCAGCGGCGCGTGCCGCGGCGCGATGCCGATCTCGCCCTGCGAGGCCGGGACGAACACCATCTTGGCGGGGCCGGAGAAGATCTCGCCCTCGGCGCTGACGATGTCGACGTGGATCGTGGATTCGGCCATTGCGTGAGTCCTGTGGCGGCGGCGGTCGGGTGGAGCGCCGGCGCGAGCCTCGTGGCGCGCGCCGGCCCTCGCCGATTACTGCAGCGTCTTCGCCTTCTCGACGGCCTCGTCGATCGAGCCGACCATGTAGAAGGCCTGCTCGGGCAGGCTGTCGTAGTCGCCCCGCGAGGATGCCCTTGAAGCCGCGGATCGTGTCCTTCAGCGAGACGATCTTGCCGTCCTGGCCGGTGAAGACCTTGGCGACGTTGAACGGCTGCGACAGGAAGCGCTGGATCTTGCGCGCGCGGAACACGGTCATCTTGTCGGTCTCGCTGAGCTCGTCCATGCCCAGGATCGCGATGATGTCCTGCAGTTCCTTGTAGCGCTGCAGCACGGCCTGCACGCCGCGCGCGACGTTGTAGTGCTCCTCGCCGACGACCAGCGGGTCGAGCTGGCGGGAGGTCGAGTCGAGCGGGTCCACGGCCGGATAGATGCCGAGCGCCGCGATCTGGCGCGACAGCACGACGGTGGCGTCGAGGTGCGCGAAGGTCGTGGCCGGCGACGGGTCGGTGAGGTCGTCCGCGGGCACGTACACGGCCTGGATCGAGGTGATGGAGCCGGTCTTGGTGGAGGTGATGCGCTCCTGCAGCACGCCCATCTCCTCGGCCAGCGTCGGCTGGTAACCGACCGCCGAAGGCATGCGGCCGAGCAGCGCCGACACCTCGGTGCCCGCCAGCGTGTAGCGGTAGATGTTGTCGACGAAGAACAGCACGTCGCGGCCCTTGACGCCGTCCTCGCGCACTTCGTCGCGGAAGTACTCGGCCATGACACGCGCAGGCGGTTGCCCGGCGGCTCGTTCATCTGGCCGTAGACCATCGCGACCTTCGAGTTCTCGAGCTTCTCGAGGTCGATGACGCCCGACTCGGCCATCTCGTGGTAGAAGTCGTTGCCCTCGCGGGTGCGCTCGCCGACGCCGGCGAACACCGAGAGGCCGCTGTACTGCTTGGCGATGTTGTTGATCAGCTCGAGCATGTTGACGGTCTTGCCGACGCCCGCGCCGCCGAAGAGACCAACCTTGCCGCCCTTCGCGAACGGCACCAGCAGGTCGATGACCTTGATGCCGGTGACGAGGAGGTCGCGGCCCGACGACTGCTCGTCGTACGACGGCGCCGGACGGTGGATCGACCACTTCTCCTTCGAGGCCACTTCGCCGCGGTTGTCCTGCGGCGTGCCGAGCACGTCCATGATGCGACCGAGCGTCGCCTTGCCGACCGGCACGGAGATCGGCGCGCCGGTGGACTGCACGGCGAGGCCGCGCTTAAGGCCCTCGGAGGCGCCCATCGCGATCGCGCGCACCACGCCGTCGCCGAGCTGCTGCTGCACTTCGAGGGTGAGGTCGGCGTCGACGAGCTTCAGGGCCTCGTACACCTTCGGGATCGACTCGCGCGGGAACTCCACGTCGATGACCGCGCCGATGATCTGAGTGATCTTGCCAGTTGCCATGGTGGTGACCTGTCCAGGTAATCCGTTGTCTTCAGACGATTCTGTGGGCGGCCTCAGACCGCCGCGGCGCCGCCGACGATCTCGGCGAGCTCCTTGGTGATCGCGGCCTGCCGGGCCTTGTTGTAGACGAGCTGCAGCTCGCCGATCAGGTTGCCGGCGTTGTCCGAGGCGGCCTTCATCGCGACCATGCGCGCCGCCATCTCGCAGGCGACGCTCTCGACCGCGCCGCGATAGACCTGCGACTCGACGTAGCGCATCAGCACGCCGTCGAGGATCTCGACCGCGCTCGGCTCGTAGATGTAGTCCCAGCGCTCCTGCAGGTCGCCGGCGTCGAGCGTCTCGACCGGCAGCAGCTGCTGGGCCTCGGGCTTCTGCGTCATGGTGTTCACGAAGGTCGCGTTCACCAGGAACACGCGGTCGAGCTGCCCTTCGCGATACGCGTCGAGCATCACCTTGACCGTGCCCAGCAGGTCCTTGACGTGCGGCTTGTCGCCGAGGCCGGTGACGCTGGCGAGGATCGGGAGCCCCAGGCGACGGAAGAACGCCAGGCCCTTGCTGCGATCAGGCAGAGGCTGACGTTCGCGCCCTTGCCCTGCCACTCCTTCATCAGGCCGAGCGTGGTCTTGAACACGTTGGTGTTCAGCGCGCCGCACAGGCCACGGTCGCTCGAGACCACGATGATGCCGACGTTCTTCGGCTCGCGGGTCACGAGGAACGGATGCTTGTACTCCGGGTTCACCGCGTTGAGGTGCCCGATCACCGTGCGGATCTTCTCGGCGTACGGGCGCGCGAGCTTCATGCGGTCCTGGGCGCGGCGCATCTTGCTCGCCGCGACCATTTCCATCGCCTTGGTGATCTTCTGCGTCGACTTGACGCTGGCGATCTTGGTGCGGATTTCCTTGGTACCAGGCATCGTTCAGTCCGGTTGGCGGAAGTCTGTGGGACTCAGCTCGTTGCCGTACTTCAGTACGTGCCGGTGGCGACGAACGCTTCGCAGATCTTCTTCAGCGTGCCCTCGTGCGCCTTCAGCGTCGGGTTGGCGTTGATCGCGGCGAGGTCGTCCTTGTGGGCCGACTTCGCGAACGCCTGCAGCGCCGCCTCGAAGTCGACGACCTTGGCCTTCTCGACCTTGTCCATGTAGCCGCCGTTGACGGCGTAGATCGACAGCGCCATCTCCGCGACCGACATCGGCGCGTACTGCTTCTGCTTCATCACCTCGGTGACGCGCTGGCCGCGCTCGAGCTGGCGGCGGGTGGCTCGTCGAGGTCCGACGCGAACTGCGAGAACGCCGCGAGCTCGCGGTACTGGGCGAGCGCGAGGCGGATGCCGCCGCCGAGCTTCTTGATGATGTCGGTCTGGGCCGCCGCCACCGACGCGCGACACCGAGATGCCGGCGTTCATGGCCGGGCGGATGCCGGCGTTGAAGAGGTCGGTCTCGAGGAAGATCTGGCCGTCGGTGATCGAGATGACGTTCGTCGGCACGAACGCGGTCACGTCACCGGCCTGGGTCTCGATGATCGGCAGGCCCGTGAGCGAGCCGGTCTTGCCCTTCACGCGGCCGCCGGTGGCCTGCTCGACGTATTCCTCGTTGACGCGCGCGCTGCGCTCCAGGAGACGGGAGTGCAGATAGAAAACGTCGCGGGGGAACGCCTCGCGGCCCGGCGGGCCGGCGCAGCAGCAGCGAGATCTGGCGGTAGGCGACGGCCTGCTTCGACAGGTCGTCGTAGATGATCAGCGCGTCCTCGCCGTTGTCCATGAAGTACTCGCCCATGGTCACGCCGGCGTACGCCGAGAGGTACTGCAGCGCGGCGGGGGTCGAGGCCGAGGCGGCGACGATGATGGTGTGGCCCATCGCGTCGTTCTCCTCGAGCTTGCGCACCACGTTGGCGATCGACGACTGCTTCTGGCCGATCGCGACGTAGATGCACTTAATGCCGGAGGTCTTCTGGTTGATGATCGTGTCGACGGCCAGCGCGGTCTTGCCGGTCTGGCGGTCGCCGATGATCAGCTCGCGCTGGCCGCGGCCGACCGGGACCATCGAGTCGATCGCCTTGTAGCCGGTCTGCACCGGCTGCGAGACCGACTTGCGGTAGATGACGCCCGGCGCGACGCGCTCGATCGGCATCATCTTGGTGGCCTTGACCGGGCCCTTGCCGTCGATCGGGTTGCCGAGCGCGTCGACGACGCGGCCGAGCAGCTCGGGGCCGACCGGCACCTCGAGGATGCGGCCGGTGGTCTTGACCGTCTGGCCCTCGGCCAGGGTCTTGTAGTCGCCCAGCACGACCGCGCCGACCGAGTCCTGCTCGAGGTTCAGCGCGAGGCCGAAGACGTTGCCCGGGAACTCGATCATCTCGCCGTAGCGGACGTCGGCCAGGCCGTGGATGCGGCAGATGCCGTCCGTGACCGAGACGATCGTGCCGACGTTGCGCGCCTCGGCAGCCGACTGGAACTTGTCGATGCGCTGCTTGATGAGGTCGCTGATCTCGGATGCCTTGATGGACATGGTGTGGTCCTGTCGTTCGATTCGGTTACGGGGACGGCGCTCAGGCGCCGGCCATGAGGTTTCCCAGTCGCTCGATGCGGCCGCGCAGCGAGCCGTCGACGACGAAGTCGCCGGCGCGCACGACGGCCCCGCCGACCAGCGCGGGGTCGACCTCGGCGTGCAGGCGGATCGTGCGGCCGAGGCGCTTCTGCAGCGCCGCGACCAGCTTCGCCGACTGCTCGGCCGTGAGCGGCAGCGCCGAGGTGACCGTCACGTCGGCGGTGTTCTCGACGTCGGCGCGCAGCGCGGCGAACTGCGTGGCGATCTCGGGCAGCAGCGGCAGGCGGCCGTTGTCGGCCAGCAGGTGCAGGAAGTTGCGCAGCTTCTCGTCGCCGGTGGCACCGGCGACGTCGGCCAGCAGGCCCACCAGATCGGCCTTCTGCACGTGCGGGTTGCCGAGCAGGGAGGCGACGCGCTCGTCGGCGATCGCGAGGCCGGCCGCCTGCAGCGCCTCGCCCCAGCGGGCGAGCTGCCCGGCGCCCGTGGGCCGCCTCGAAGGCGGCCTGCGCGTAGGGACGGGCGACGGTTGCGTTCTCAGCCACGGCCGATCTCGCTGGCGAGCTGGTCGAGCAGCTTCTCGTGCGTGCGCGGGTCGATCTCGCGCTCGAGCAGCCGCGAGGCACCGGCGACGACGAGCCGCCCGTATTCACGGCGCAGCTCCTCGCGGGCGCGGCCCGTCTCGGTCGAGGCCTCGTCGCGCGCGGCCTGCACGATGCGCGCACCCTCGGCCTGTGCCGCCTGCTTCGCGGCCTCGATGGCCTCGTTGGAGCGGCGGGCGGCGAGGTCCTCGATCTGCTTGGCGCGCTCGCGCGCCTCGCGGACGATCGCGTCGGCGCGGCCTGGTCGCCTCGGCGAGGTCCCTTCTGGCCCTTCTCGGCGGCCGCGAGGCCGTCGGCGATCTTCTTGGCGCGCTCGGCCAGCGTCTGGGAGACGACCGGCGTCACGAACTTCGAGATGAACCAGAGAAGGATCAGGAAGACGATGATCTGCCCGATGAAGGTGGCGTTGATCGTCATGGCCTAGTACTCACTGCGAAAGCCTGCACGGTGCGCATCGCGGGTCGCACGTCGACGCGGGGACGCGGACGTCCCCGCAGGGAAGCGCGTTGCTCAGCCCAGCGGCGCGAGCAGCGGGTTCGCGAACGCGAACAGCATCGCGAGACCGACGCCGATCAGGAACGCCGCGTCGATGAGGCCGGCGAGCAGGAACATGCGACCCTGCAGCATCGGGGTCAGCTCGGGCTGGCGGGCAGCCGACTCGAGGAACTTCGAGCCCATGATGCCGATGCCGATGCACGCGCCGATGGCGCCCAGGCCGATGATGATGCCGATGCCGAGGGCGGTGTAGGCCTGGACGGTTGCGATCGCTTCCATTTCAAAGACTCCTGGTCAGGTCGAGGTCAAAGCGTTGTTGGTGGACGGGAAAACGTGATCGGAAGGCGGGCCGGCGGTCTCAGTGATGCTCTTCGGCCATCGAGATGTACACGATGGGCAGCACCATGAAGATGTAGGCCTGCAGCAGGATGATCAGGATGTGGAAGATCGCCCAGGCGGCGCCGAAGACGATCTGGCCGAGGAACAGGGAGATGCCGCCGATGGTCGCCGCGGCCGCGAAGCCGAGCAGCGCGATCAGCATGAAGAGCAGCTCGCCCGCGTACATGTTGCCGAACAGTCGCATCGACAGCGACACGGGCTTCGCCAGCAGCTCGACCACGTTCAGCAGGAAGTTCGGGATCCAGAGGAGCGGGTTCGAGCCGAACGGCGCGGCGATCCACTCGTGCGCATAGCCGCCCACGCCCTTGGGCGGGATCGCGTAGCCGACGATCAGGACCAGCACGACGATGGCCATCGCGACGGTGCCGTTGAGGTCGGCGGTCGGCAGCACGCGCCAGTACTCGGCGCCGAACAGCGCCGCGACCGAGCCAGGCAGGTCGAGCGGCAGCAGGTCCATCGCGTTCATCGCGACGACCCAGGTGAACAGCGCGAGGCCGAGCGCCACGAGGAAGGCGCGGTTGCCGTGGTAGATGTCGGCGACCTGGCCGTCGACGAACTCGTAGACCATCTCGATGAAGTTGCCGACGCCGGACGGCGCGCTGGCCTTGGCGCCCGCCTTCGCGCCGGCGGAGGCGGCGACCTTGCGCGCGCCCGCGTACAGCAGCCAGGCGGTCAGCGCGGCAAGCAGCGCCGACATGAAGAGCGTGTCGACGTGCCACGTCCAGAAGCCTTCGCCCACCTTCAGGTGAGTGAGGTGGTGGACGATGTATTCGGTGGGCGATTCGCCGTGTCCGTGCTCGCTGGCCATCTGCGTCGCTGTCTCTCGAATTCCGTTACGTTCCAGTGCGGCCCATTCTTTCGTGGGCCCGTCTTCCCGCCCGTCGTCGCGGCCTTCAGCCGCCCGCGTCGCCGGGCGATCGCGGCCGCGACCGCGACCGCGGCGGCAGCTTCGGCCCGGCCATCGCCGGCAGCGCCCAGAACACGACCAGCGTCGCGACGTAGCCGACGATCACCGCCGGCCAGAGCGCGTCGCCGCGGCGCGCGACCACGACGAACAGCAGCACCGTCAGCCCGACCTTCACGAACTGGCCGGTGAACAACCGGCGCAGCGCGAGCCCTGCGTTGCCGCCGACGCTGCGCAGCGCGGCGAAGGTCATGTACAGGTTCGCGACCGTGCCGATCGCGCCACCCGCCAGGACCCAGAGGCCGGCGCGCGTCCCGAAGAGCGCGGCGCCGAGCAGGGCCAGCCCGACCGAGGTGAGCGCCTGCCACGTGAGGATCCGGCGAGCGAGCCGATGCGTGTCCGGATCGCGCGGCGGGGTCACTGAAGCCACTTCCCCGGCCCTTCGTCGGGCCCGCTTGGACCGATGAAGAGAGGCCAATAAAAAGGCCACTCGTCGGGCGTGCTGCATGCCGTCGGGTGGCCTCGCTTTTACTTTGTGCCACGACCACTTACGGGGCCGGGCTGCGAAGGCGCGCGATTATAGGCA
>JAZKJV010007248.1:932500-1083318 GCA_037367405.1 Ottelia alismoides | reverse complement strand
GGGGGGGGGTCAGGGTTGGGGTATTGGGGTTGATTATTTAAATTTTAATTAAACCCGCCGTCTTTGGTTCATCTTTTTTTTTTGACCCGGTTTAACCAGGTTCAACCGAAGTTGAACTGCTTTAATTTTTAAATTATTTGAAAAAAATTGTTGATAGAAGGAGTTGAGCCCACAACCTTTGATTACTTATTTCAAACTCTAACCAATTACATTTAAATATAATTAAACTACTATCATGTTATAGAACAACTAGCCCAAATAATATATTTATATGATATGTATGATATTTGATGGTGTATACAAAAAATATTTTATGTATAATGTGAAATATATACATTATCTATGTATTTTATTTATATTTCAAGTATATTTAAGTGTATATTATATATATTATTTCATTTCGGTTTGATTAGCCGGTTCAATCACTTTTTTCACTAATCTGATTTAATCGGGATTTAAATAATGATGGCATCAATCATCTAGTTAAACCGGTTTGATTACATTGGTTCAACCCGATCCGACCATTTCGGTAAGATTTTTATTTGGTGTCCGATTCGATTTAAAAAACATTGAAATAATACAACAAGTCCTCGAAGGCCTCTATCAAAACGAATTAATAATACGTGTTCACATTTTTCCATAAGAATGTTACTAAAAATACGGCAAATCCCTTGCTAATGGCAAATAGAAAAGAAGACATGTAATGCGTTTGAACATAATATATGGTTAGTGCAATGAGATTGAAACGAAGATTTTGATACATGATGGTATGAGGGTATTGTATCATGTATATAGATGCAACAAATTCCAATGCACTATCGTCCTCACACACGACTGATAAGGTATATAATGTCATGCATGTTGAAGATTTTGCATGTATTTTTGGATAAAAATCATTAGACTTGTTAGCAAGTAGTAATGCAGTTTGATTTATGTGTTAGAGCTCTTCAGATAGACTCATTACAAATTTCACGTCTGCACTTTTTTATGATCCAAATTTATTTGAAATTGAAATTCAAGGAGTTTTAAGTGAGTTATTTTCCAATGGCCCCATGAGGTTAGAAACTAATATCCATAACATGTATGGATGTAAAATATTTCTCACAATGGTCATATTTCGGCAAATCATTTGTTGAACCCGCCCCATTCATGTCCAACATCTCCCCACTCCCCCTTAGTCTCCAACATCTTCTTCCTCTCCTGCCTCAGCTTCCATGTAGTCTCCATGGATGTTGATGAGGGCCTTCGCAATCTCGACCTCCTCCACATTGTCAAGAACCTCATCATCGTCCTAAGCAACCTTACTCTGCCTCGTCGAAAACTAACTTTCTTCTCTCTAGAGCATCATCTAGAATAAGATCATGTTGCAAGCTGTGAAGATGACGGTGCTTGGAGAGCTTGATGCAGAGGAGGTGGAGATTGGGCAAGTATTTGTCGCAGGCAAAGGCTTGGTCGATGTGGCAATCGCTGATGAGGGCCTCGAGGACGATATAATTAACACGACTCTCGTGGTTGAGGTTTCAACGCCCTTGCCATCATCAACTTAGGCTATGTGGATGCCAATTCATGGGAGAAAGGGGAGGTTGAAGATGGAAGTGTGGTGATGCAAGACGTGCATAGGAGAGTTCGACGAATTGCTTGCCGAACCCATTGTGGACAATATTTTGCATCCTTGCCTATTATGGGCTTTAGTTTCATCCCCACTTCAAGGGGTTTCAGAGCTTTGTCAAAAAGCTGCTATAGCACGGGAAACACATGCGGGAATTAAATGTGGAGGTAAAGTCTTCATTGTTAAACCCAATCTGTTGAGTAGTTTTATGGTGTTTTTGATGGAGGTCGTACCTCGTGCATTACAAAAATAACAGGTCAAATCCGATTTAATAGGCGGATAATAAAAAATTATAAATGCGACGGAATCGCATTGGAATAGAACTCTTTTATGGTGTTCCGCACATGACAAGAGATCAAGCGGTTCACACGATTTTGCACTGTACAGGCCCACAAAAAGTGCAAAATCGAAAATCGTGCAAACCGCTCGATCAAGATCGAGCGGCGCACATGCATACAGCAGACTCTGCTGTCCTCCTGCTTGTAGCAGATGATCCGTCCTCGAAGGAGAGAGAGGTATGCGGCACTAAGATAGAGATGGGAGTCATCGAGACTCTTGGTGATCGCTACGTTCTCTTATATAAAGAGCATGAGTGCCACCAATGTGGTTATGGTTAAAACCTGAGCACTTATCCAAAATTGACTTCGACCACCAAATTCTATGGACCAATTCATAATTGAATCTTTATTTAAATGATCAAATTTTCATTACAAATTATGAAAATCAAATTCACGCAATCATTTGACCTATGTGAAATGAATTCACAGACCTGACACTTGAGTAAGCAATTTACAGATTTTTCTACCTTGATATAATACTAGATAATACTATCTATAATTCACGTGGATTCAGATTTTCTATTACATAGTAATATCCTAGATAATATTATATATAATTCATGTGGATTCAATGATGATGATCTATTCTTGATTCGACAATATGTAGATATCTCGAATCATGACTCGAATATTGTAATCCGAGATAATGCTATTCAATGATAAGTATACCGCGATCACATTGGATATCCTTTGATTGTGCAACAAACATGAATACTTGTAAATATTGATAGGGAGATCATATAAACCATGTTCATAACATAATATCAAATCGAATCTAACATTATGGATATTAGTTATGTAACATAAAACTTGTAGTGATAATCTATATATCCTAAGACTTGGAGATCACTATCCTCATAAAGTAGGACATAGTCCTTGAGACCTTCTTTAGTTGAAGATGCTTTTCATTGCAGTCTAGTGTTTTCTCTTTGTATTAGGATTGGTAACTATTTACCACTCCCACTACATGTCATATGTTTGATCTTGTATCCATTATAGCATACATAGAGTTTCATGCACTTGATGCATGTACTTTGAGTTACCATCCATTTATGTAGGTTGATGTCGTGTCTTAAGGGAAAGTTGTAAGAAACATCCCTGAGATCTTTTGTCTCAAAGGTATGGGACAACCAAGTCTTTACATAGTCAATATCCCTACATCATTAACAATGAATAGGATGTCATCTATATTAAGCATGTGATATACAATGACACTCCTAATAAACCTCTTGCATATACACGGTTCATCGTGATTTTGAACAAAATCATATTTTTTATGATTTTATCAACTTTAATGGTCTAAATAAGAGAAGCTTGCTTAAAACCATATGAACTTGCATACCATGCCTTCCTTTTTCATAAAACCTTTAGAAACTTCATATAAACATCATCATCGAAGAATCCATTGAAGAATACCATTTTGACATCCATCTGTCAAATGTCTTAATCATGGTATCTTGATGAACTTTAACATGGCTACATAAGAGAATATCTTATTGTAAATGGTGCCTTCTTTCTATGTATATCCCTTGACTCGATCCATGCCTTGAAGTCCATTTCTTTGTATTGTGTCCCTTTTTTATTTTGAAGGTTCTTTTATATTCAATGGGTTATACTCTTTTAGATGAATTTTGAAGATCCATATACCATTCTTATGTATGGAGTCTGCTTTAGACTTCATTACTAGCATACACCTTTCAAGTCATGATTTGCAAGTGCTTCATCAAATAAATTGGGAATTTTATCAGATTGTTCTAATACATGAAAGCATACTTCTCTCATGTGGTCTCATCACCTTAAAACTTTTTCTTATAGGTATATGGGTATTATCCTCTATCAACTCCTCAATTTCTGATTTTGAAATGTTATCGATCTCAATAAACTCCATAAATTCCTTTACTTCACTATTACATTATCTCAATATCATAAAGTAAGTATCAAATGTCTTTCTTTATGTATACAATGAAGTGGCATTCTCTATAGCAGTATTCTAGCTTGCTTACATCCATGGTTTTGACATGATCCAAAGATCTCGAAATTCTCAAATGTTTAACAGTTTACTTGATTCTAAATCAAAGCTCATGAAGGTCTTTCAATACTGACTTGTTTCAGATCTTATTCGAGACATATGCAACAACCTCTATTGTTTGTCCTCAGAAACTAAAAGGAAGTTGTGCATTTCTTATCATTAATCTCACCATGTCCATCGTGGTTCATATGTGACTCTTTACAAGTCCATTGAGTTGATAAGTTCCTAGAGGAGTGAGATTGGAAATTATTCCTCTATCTTTTAGATATTCTTTGAAATCATCTAAGAAGTAATCTCCAACTCATTCACAATGAATTTTCTTAATCTTCCTTCTTGTTTGATTCTCAATAAAAGCCATTAATTCTTTATTTTTCAAATATTTCTGACTTGTAGAATGATATGACAGCATAACCTTACTACGAATTATTATCAATAAATATACGGTTTTTTATCACGTGTGTCCCTCTGAGATATTGCAATATCATGTATGCCCTTCCCTTTTTTGGAATATTAATTGTACCCCAACTTCTTACCGTTCTATCACTTGTGTCCTTAGGTTAGTTGACATTCATCCCCAATGCAAACGAACGTTAACCTTGGGGACACATGGGGAATTGAATTACAAAAAGGGGTTTAAAGGTCTTTCAACCAACCCCCCCCTCAATCCAGCACATTCACGCGCATGCCAATCTCCGTGTTTAGGGTGGAGCATTGGGCCGGGCCGGCCCTGACCCGACCCTGACCAGACCCGCAAAAGCCTGGGCCCGGCCCGAACCCGATGTACAAATGGGACGGGCCCGGGTCCTCATTTTTCAAAAAATATTATACTTGGGCCGGGCCGGGCCGAACCCGAAGTACAAGTGGGCCGGGCCGGGCCCTCATGTTTCAAAATATCATATTAGAACTAAATAATGGGATACGGATTTATAGTCAATAATACATCCAATATTTCCTTCATACATCAATAGTAATATTATATTATAACAATACATCCAATTATTCATGTGTTATGGACGAATTATATCCATAACAATAAATTGGAATCAAAGTGCAACTTCATGGAATCAAAATAAGTGCGGGTTGAGCCCGGCCCTAGCCCGAGCCCGACCCGAACCCGAGCCCGAACACGCGGGCCTTGGGTCGGGCCCGAGTCCTCAGTTTGCTGAAAAAAGCGGGCCTCGACCCGGCCCAAGGCCCACGGAAAATTGATGGGCTCGGACCGGGCTTTCCCGGGTTGGGCCGGGTCGAGCCCAATGCTCCACCCTATCCGTGGTGCTTCGTGCCCGTCTTCCTGCCCAATCGCTCGCCGCCATGTTAGCCCATCCTTGTAACAACCCAATGGCCATGGTTCTTCAATGGCTCCCCCATCGTCGTCGTCTTCTTCTCCACTCACCAAAGAAGAAGGATAATGGGGAAAGGAAGAGGAGGGGGCAACCCACATGGCATTCTCCTCTTTCCTCTCTATAGCCTCTCGCCTACATATCCCTTCTGATCTCCCCTTCCAAATCGATCCCACCCTCGACAATCTGCGTGAGGGCCTCACGCATGCCTCCCGTCATTGTCGATACCCTCTACCTTAGACTCTGGGACGCAACCACCCCTACTTCAGGCCCCAAGGATGATGGACCCGCCCCGATCTCCCCGAAGAAACTCGACCTCTGGATGCGTGAATCTGTCACGGAGGTGGTAGGCTTGTAATGCAACATATGCTCTGATGACATTCCGATCGATTGATTTGCATTTTAATGTGACATGTGGTAAGGGGGTCGAGGAAGGTGCCATTTCTAGCATACATATTCGAAGGAGTTCGTGAGATCGGAAAATGAGAAGATGACATGACACAACGCAGAATACTAGAGATAGTGAAAGAAAGGAAGAGCTCAAAGCTGACGCCGTTTTCCAAAAGGAACCCCCATTCGAATATGCCCTTCTTGTCCCAATGGGTATATACCGTTCAATGGAGTTAAAAGTTGCTAAATAAAAAGGAAGGGGCATAACTGAAATTGCAAGAAAAAGATCCAGCAAAGGAAAATTGGTAACTTGGGTTTTGCTATGCTTATCCTCTACGTCTCTCCCCGTCGTACGAGTAGTAGTAGGAGGAGAAGGAAAATCTGAAAAGTGGGGGGAGATCAAGAGGAGATGGAGGAGAGCGGGAGGAGGATGCTGGACGGGGTGATACTTGTGGAGGAGTTGAGTGGTGGTACAACGACGAAGAGGTCGAGGAGGACATGGGGGGTGATGGAGGGGCGGGAGAGGGGGGCAGCCGAGTGCAGCGCACGTTACATGCTTAATAGCTACCGTGCAACCTCCTCCATCCCCTTCTCCTCCTCCTTCCCCTTCTTCAGCCGCCTCTCCTTCTC
This sequence comes from Ottelia alismoides, assembly GCA_037367405.1. Lineage (NCBI taxonomy): Eukaryota > Viridiplantae > Streptophyta > Magnoliopsida > Alismatales > Hydrocharitaceae > Ottelia > Ottelia alismoides. Next base: position 1,076,982 of record JAZKJV010007248.1, on the reverse strand, counting down.
CTCCTCCCCCCTCCCCCAGCCTCCTTCTCTTGCTCCTGCTCCCCAGCCTCCTTTGCCCCCATGCTCCTCCTCCATCCGCTGCTCCTCCACACATCCCTCTTCCTCCTCCTCCTCAGTTGCAATAGATGAAGATTGGTGCAACGATAAGGATGATGAAGGAGGAGGTTGTAGGGTGTGGGGCGGAGGAGGAGGGGCCAGAGGAGGAGGATGGGTCGGGGAGTTTTTGAACAGTTATATCCCTCTTAACCTCACCATGGTTTGAAAGAAAACTATGATTAGGTTCAACTCGTTGACGGTTAAAGTAATGGAGGGGCATATGTGATAGAACGACAAAGAAGTCCGGGGCACAACTGATATTCCAAAAAGAGGGGCATAACTGATATTGCAATATCTCAGAGGGTCACAACTGATAAAAACTCAAAATATAACATAATGTTTAGGATTTTTATCATTTGTGCCCCTCCGAGATATCCAATATCACTTATTGCCCCTCACTTTTTGGAATATCAGTTGTGCCCCCGACTTCTTGCCGTTCTATCACTTGTGCCTCCGTTAGTTTAACCATCAATAAGTTGACTTAACCATGATTTTTTCAAACGATGGTGCAATTCAGAGGGGTATAATTGTCAAGACTTCTTCTTCATCTTCCTCGTCTATTTGTTCTTCTTCCTTTGTCTTCATAATTTCTCCTCTTAATTACACATTCATGCATCCATAAATCATTAAATTTTTGGGTTTTTATCAGTTGTGTCCCTTCGAGATCTTGCAATTTCAGTTATGCCCCTCCTTTTTGGGAATATTAGTTGTGTCCCCGAACTTCTTATCGTTCTATCACTTATGCCCCTCCGGTTAGTTGTTGTTCATTCCCAATGTAAATGGACGTTAACTTTGGGACATAATGGGAATTAAGTTTAAAATAAAGATTGAAAATGTCATTTTATCATTCTTTCTTCCTCCTTTCCCATTCTTTTCCTCTTCTTCCCCTTCCCTTCCTCCTCCCCAGCTTCTTGCTCCTATACGTCTCCTCCCTCACCCCCAAGTGCGCCTCCGCCCCGAGCTCTATTCCCCGCCCTCGCACCGCCTCCCCTCTGCCCGAGCGCCTCCGCCTGTCCCAGTCTCCACCCCCGCCCCAGGTCAGAACCCCTGCATCGAGCCCTGCGCCTCCCCCTCCCCTTGCTTCTGCTACCCACTGCGCCTCCCCCTCCCCCTGCTCCCGTCGCGCCCCTGCGCCTCCCCCTCCCCTGCTCCCGTCGTGCCCTTGCTCCTCCCCCTCCCCCTGCTCCGCCGCCGTGCCTCCCCCTGCTTCCCGCCACCCCCTGCGCCTCCCCCTCCCCCTGCTTCTGCCACCTCCTGCCATGCCTCCTCCACTCGCCCCCTTGTCCCCACCCTCGGCCACTGCATCCCCTGCTCCCTACGCGCCTCATGCGTCTCCCCCTCCCCCTGCTTCCGTCGCCCCCTGCCTGCTCCCCTCGTTCCCAAGTCGCCCCCATGCCCTCGTGCCCTTGCACCTTCCCCTCCCCTGCTCCTGTCGCCCCCAGGTCACCCCCCGTACCTGGAGAGAAAGGGGATGAGAGGAGTGCGATGGAGGAGAAGGAGCAAGGGGGATGAAACTAGAGGACTTTCAGTATTTGTTATACTAAGATACATTTTTGACTAATTGATTCATGAAAATTCACTAAAAAATCAATAAAATTCACCGTTTGATCCGTAATAAGTGATATATCCGTGAAAATACAAAAGTTTTAGAGATTTGATGGATGCATGAAGGTGTAACTAAGAGAGAGGAAATATGAAGAGAAAGGAAGAAAGAACAAATGGAGGAGGAAGAAGATCAAGAAAGAGTCTGGACAATTATACCCCTCTTAAATGCACCACAATTTGAAAAAACCATGGTTAAGCCAACTTATTGATGGTTAAACTAACGTAGGGGCACAACTGATAGAATGACAAGAAGTCGATGGCACAACTGGTATTCCCAAAAAGGGAGGGGCATAACTGAAATTGCAAGATCTCAGAGGGACACAACTGATAAAAACCCTAAATATTTTGCACTTTCACGGATATATCACTATTGCGGATAAATGGTGAATTTTATTGCATTTTTCGATGAACTTTCAGGAATCAATTAACTAAAATTTTGTCTTAAATAAACAAATGCTGAATTGTCCATATTTCAACCCATTCCTCCCTTTTCCTCACCCTCTAAGCCTTCCTCCTCTAACCACCTCCTCCTTCATCCCCTTCTCCTCCGTTGTTCACCATCAACAACAACATGCCGACGACGAGGCTGTGGGTTCTCGACAATGAGACTGACCACCTCCTACTTCATCCCCTTCCTTTCCAAGTTATTGACAACTGCAACAAAGGGAAGAAGCTCGACAGATTGGGCATGAGGGTGGGATTGAGAGGAAGTAGTGGTCGGTGGAGGGGTTGGAGGGGACAAGCTGGGAAGGAGGCGGTGGGGAGGGAGGGGGAAGGAGGATGAGCAGTGGCTGGAGGTGGTTGGCGGGAGGGAGGAAGGGACGGAAGGAGGTACGGGGGTCGAATTGCAAGGGAGGAGGGGGCGGAGCTCAGGGTTGGAGGGGCGGCGGGCTAGGGAGGAGGGGCAAAGGTACATGGGAGGAGGACATGTGTGCGGCAGGGGCGAAGAAGCTCGGGGTAGGGGGGTGAGGGGAGGTGCTCAAGGTATAGGGAGGACCTGGGGGTGGGGGAAGAAAGGCGATTGCATGGGAGGAGAGAGGGCAGGGAGGAGCTTGAGACGGAGGGGAGGAGCTCAGGGCGGAGGGAGGACCTGAAGGCAGGGGCAGGGGAAGGCGGGGTGGCAGGGGGGAGACGGGGGCAGGGGAGGCACGAGGGCAGGGGCAGGTGCAGGGGCGGCAGTGGGTGAAGAGGATATGCTCGGGGCAGAGGAGGCAGCACGAAGGTGGGGGGAGGAGCTCGGGGCGAGGGAGGAGACGGTGGAGGAGCAGGAGGCTGGGGAGGAGGAAGAGAAGGGGAAGAAGAGGATGGGGAAGGAAGAAGAGGATGAAAAATGACATTTTCACCCTTTATTTTTAATTTAGTTCACATTATATCCCAAAGTAAACGTATGTTTGCATTGGAATGGACGACAACTAACCTGGATGGTACAAGTGGTAGAATGACAAGAAGTCGAGGGCACAACTGATATTCCCAAAAAGAAGAGGGGCATAACTGAAATTGCAATATCTCAGAGGGGCATAACTGGTAAAAACCCTAATGTTTATGTCCATTATGCTATGTGTTCCGATACTGAATGGACCACATAATGGGATCTAAAGTACCATCGCATCTTGCACATTTTCTGAGAAAAGTTCTTTAGACATTTTACCTCAAATAAAATGTTTGCATGTTGATAAGATTTGGTCTTTCAAAAAATCTCCAGGTCCATCTTTGACCATTTATCAATCATATCAACAAGTACATTTCCAAGTTGATGCCATATCATATTAAGTAGTCCACATTATCATTGGCTTTTTAAAGGGTTTGATTCCAGTGTTAGATGCTTTTATGAGATGTTCATCAAGTTCTGGTTCATATATTAGCTTATGAATAATAAGCTAGTCTTAAGTCATTAAAGTGTTAATTTATTGGATATAATGAGGATTCTAAAGGTTATAGATTTTTCGGTAAGTATAAATGTCTCACTGAAAGTCATGATGCAACCTTCCTTGAATATGGGTAAAGTACAGAGTAGTCCAGAGAACAATACGAAATACTAAACAATACATAACATAAATAATAATAATACTCTCTACACTCCCCCTCAAGATGGAGCATAGATGTCGATCATGCTCAGCTTGGAAGAACATCTCTGGAAGGGTCTTCTGAGCAACGGCTTGGTGAGTATATCACAGTCTGATCCCCTGAGCTCACATGAGATGTAGAAATCAAGCCTCTCTGGATCAAGTCGCTAGTGTAGTGGCAGTCAACTTCAAATATGCTTGTTCTTTCATGGAATGCTGGATTGTTGGCATAAACAATGCTGCCTGATTGTCACACAGAAGTTGCACAGGTACAGGTACGGCTACATGTAGATCCTCTAGCACAGATTGAACCCACATCATTTTCGTGCTTGCTTGCACCATGGCCCTATATTTAGATTCTGCACTAGACCTTACCACAATGGTTTGCTTCTTGCTTTTCCAAGAGACCAAAGAGCTCCCAACAAAAACGGCAAATCCTGAGGTTGACTTTCTATCCTTAGGACAACATGCGTAATCAGCATCTGCACATGCTGAAATAGATAGATTTGTGCCCTTTCGGAATAGCAACGCTGAACCTGGAGAAGACTTTAGATACCTCAGTTATCATGTATATGGCGTCCATATGAACTTGTCTCTGTTGCTCCATAAATTGACTCACCCGGCTTACTACAAAGGCAATATCAGGTCGAGTTATGGTAATATAAAGGAGCTTACCCACCATTTCTCTATATCTCCTCTTGTATACTTCTGCAGTGTCATCATCATACAGCTCCATGCTTGGATCCATGGGAATACTCGATGGTCTGCATCCATCCATGCCCGTTTTGGTCAAGAAATCTGTAATGTACTTCCTTTGGGTCATCACTAGACCCTGTGCATTCCTGGCAAATTCCAACCCCAGAAAGTATCTTAGGGTTCCAAGGTCCTTCGTGACGAACTGACAGCCTAAGAACGCTTTTGTCCTCTCTATTCTCTGAACATCATCTCCTGTAACCAAAATATCATCAACATAGACCATGATGACAACCATACCTGTAGAGGACTTCTGAATAAACAGTGAGTGGTCTGCATTCGATCTCTTGAACCCCTGTCTTTCAATCAGATGAGAAAGTTTCTGGAACCACGCCCTTAGGCTCTGTTTAAGGCCATAAATTGCCTTGTGAAGTCTACACATCTTATGCTTCTCCCCCTCAGCAGTAAACCCTGGTGGTTGCTGCATGTAGACTTCCTCCTACAGATCTCCATACAAGAATGCATTCTTGACATCAAGTTGAGATATAGTCCAGTCACGTACCACTGCAACTGATAGGAGTATGCGAAGGGTAGAATGACGAGCCACTGGAGAAAAATGTGTCCATATAGTCCACGCCATAGGTCTGTGTGAAGCCTCGAGCGACCAACCGAGCCTTGTAGCGATCTAGACTGCCATCTGCGTGGTATTTTAAACTGTGAATACCCATCTACAGCTAACAATGGATGCATCAGGAGGAGCAGTAACCAAGCTCCATGTGCCACGAGACTGTAAGGCCCGCATCTTGTCTTCCATAGCCAATTGCCAGACATCAATCTTCAAAGCTTCCTAATAGGTCCGTGGTATTTCCACGGATGACAAAGCTGCTGCAAATCTCTCGAAATCGCCTGTGAGGTGATGAAAAGACACCTGAGAAGCAAAGGGATAAGAAGCACACGTCCTCTTTTGCTTCCGAATAGAATAGGAATATCTAGGTCATCGTCCACTAAACTGGATGGTGTAGTCTCCTCCTGCAGTAAAGAATCATGCACATGTACCATATCTGACCTGTCAGTAGTAATGTCATCAACAAATACCTGAGGCGTGCTGGATGTCAGATGTGTAGCCTGAGCAGGACCTGACCGACACGTATAGAATTTTGGTAAAGGTGGAATAGGAGGTGGTGGAGTGGTGGTGGCGGAGGTGGTGGTGGTGGTGGTGAAGATGACGTAGCAACTGGTGTAGGAGTAGACTCAAGTGGTGACATAGGAGGTGGAGGAACATAGACATCATCATTGGTAGTGGATGGTACCAACCTGTCACCTGCAGGAGAGAAATACATAACAGATTCAAAGAACGTGACATCAACACTGACAAAGTATTTCTTATTTATGGGGTCATAACAGTGATAACCCTTCTGAGTCCGAGAGTAACCAACAAAGACACACTTGACCGCTCTAGGAGAGAGTTTGTCAAGTCCTTGAGTGAGGAGATGAACAAAGGCAACAATACCGAAGACACGAGGAGTAAGTGAGAATAATTCCTTATCAGGAAAAATGATAGACATAGGAATTTCCTCACCGAGGACAGAATACGGCATACGATTGACTAGGTAACAAGCTGTTAGAACAGCATCCCCCCAAAAAGATATAGAAGCACAACTATGAATAAGAAGAGTCTGAGTAATGTCAAGAAGGTGTCGGTGCTTTCTTTCTGCCACGCCGTTCTGCTAAGATGTGTAAGGACAAGTAGTTTGATGAATAATTCCCTTTGAGGAGAGAAACTGAGAGAGAGACCGTGTGCAGAATTCCAGAGCATTATCTGTACGAACATATTTGACAGTGGAGGAAAAAACATTCTGCACTTCATTAATCAAATTTTTAATCACATCTCCTACTTCAGATTTATTCTTTAAAAGAAAGACCCAAGATACACGAGAGAAATCATCCACTACAACTAGATAGAACCTGTGTCCCTGATGATCGGGAACACGACTCAGACCCAAATATCAATATGCAACAACTCGAACGGGGAGCTAACTACTCCGACTCTGACCACTAGGAAAGCTGGACCTATGATGCTTTCCCAACTGACACGCATCACAACGAAAGGAAGAACTGGGAGAGATCTGAGGCAGAAGGTGTCACATTTTCTGGAGCGGGAGATGACCAAAGCGAAGATGCCAGATGTACAGAGATATTGATCCGACAGAATAAGAAGAGACACCAGCATAAGAATTCCGGACCAAGCGATACAGACCATTCTGCTTAGAGCCACAGCCCAATCACCCTGCCCGTTAGTATGTCCTGAAAAATAAGAGAAGAGGGGTCAAATATAGCACGACAGTGCAAATCCTTCGTAATCTGACTAATAGACAACAGGTTCATAGAGAACTCGGGAGCATGCATCACACTTCGTAGATGCATGGAAGAAGATAGAACGACCTCCCCCTGTCCAATAAGGGGGAACGAGTACCATCTGTGATCTGTACTGAACGGACATGGGGAATGTCCCTGTAGGACTCAAGTCTCTCTCGATCTCGACAGATGTGATGTGTAGCACCAGAATCTATAATCAATCAGATATATCATGACAAGTGGTAAATGCAGTAGCACTACCTGAGGTACTAGCGCCAATCGAGGAACTGGCAGAGGCAGAGGCAGAGGCAGCAACATCAGAATTTCCAACAGAAGAATCAATAATAGATTGTGGCATAATATCAGTAGACGTGCCACGAGCTCCTCAAACGATTGTCTGCATTGGATGCTGACTGGGCAGAACATGTTCAGCTACCCGCGCCGATGCTGGGAACCCGTGCTTAGAGTAGCATGTATCCTCCGAGTGGCCTGTGCGGTGACAGTACGAACAGGGGTAACGAAAGTGGACCACCCCTACCACCTCCACGACCAGAAGACTGACCACCTCTCCCACGTGAAACTGCCATCGCCGATGGGGGTGGAGTAGATGAGCTGGAAGACATTGAAATGCGACTGAGCCTCCGGTAAATATCCTCTATCAAAGGAATAACTGCATCTGCCAAAATCTGAGAGCGGGCAACCTCGTACTCAGGATCTAGGGATGCAAGTAGAACGCCCACCATGGTGGCATTCCGAAACATCTTCTGCTGCTCAGGAGTTGCTGTGAGTGGAATGGTACTGTATAGCTTCTCAAACATCCCTCTCAGGGACGTGTACAAGGAGTGAAGTGGTCTGCCGTTCTGCTTCATCGTGAATATATCATGCTGAAGCTGTAACTTTTTGGTTTCATTCCGCACTTGTGAGTATGTTGCAGCCAGAATATCCCACATTGCCTTGGCAGTGGGTTGAAGGAGAACATCATTAGCAATCTCCATCGACAGTGTGCCTGACAGCCAAACCTTGACATACGAATCATCAGCCTCCCACGAGGCATAAATCCCTATCTTCTCTGCTGGCTCATCCTCGGTAAGAATGTGCTTCTTACCGGTTGACTTCATGAGACTCATGAACTGCATCGCCCAGAGCTCGTAGTTTGAACCATCCATCTTCACTATTGGCGCGGGACCTTTGAACGTGGCCTATGGAGGGCATATCCACCTTGGATTCTGACATATTGTTGCTGGAGAAGAACTAAGGATTGTAGATAGAGTGACAAATGTCTACAGAGACTGCATAGGATTTGAGTGCGTATGTAGACGTTACACACCCAAATCCATAGATCCGGAGGATGAGCGGGCTGCGATCAAGACGACGGGAGGCACAACGGTAACCGCCCAGGACACGGCGGCGGCTAGGGCACGTCATGGTTGGACTGGCGGCGCTGACTGGGCTGGCGGCGGCTAGGGCACGACGTGATGGTTGGGCTAGGGGCACGACGTGGGGGCCGGGATGGTGACTGCTTAGATGCGGAACCGACGAGAGGGGCCGGCGAGAGGAGAAGAACCGGCGAGAGGAGAGGGGGCCGTCTAGAGGACTGAGAGAGGAGAGGGGTCGGCGAGAGGACCGGCGAGAGGAGAGGGGCCGGCAAGAGGAGGGAGTCGACGAGAGAGGGGCGGGTTGGGGGGTGGGAGGGGGCGGGGTGGTGGGATGAGCCCTGGGGTTTAGGCTCTGATAACCATGTTGGGAGAAAATAAGCAACTGATTATTCAAGAGAACCTGGCCTCTCTTATATAGGGAGAGACCTAATGAGTAAAGTACAGAGTAGTCCGAGAATAATAGAAAATACTAAACAGTACATAACATAAATAATAATAATACTCTCTACAAATATCGTTAAGAGGAGTATGAAAATAGAGTAATCATGTCTTCTAATTATCCTACGGGAGATGAAGAGACATGGATGAAGCATCTTATGTTCTAAAAATCCAAACAAGAAAGACATAGATTTAAGGACATTGAGTTGTTGTCAAGAAAAATACATGCATAATGTACAAAAAAGATTGAGAATGCAAAATAATACCCCACACCATTTGTAATCGAAAAGAGACCCAGTAAGAGTCAATGTCTTGAAAAGGGAAATAAATCTTTGCATATTATTGTCCTAGTTGGATGCTATGAAGATGATAAGTTGCCGGACTCTCAATTTACCTGGCATGTTTAAGCATTACATGTTAGAATTACATAGATTTAAGATGCATATTTCCTTCATTATAACTACTACCTAATTATTTGATTTATATCCCAATGCACATCACGCGACTGATCAAATTATTAGAGAGATGGTCCAAGTATAAATAGATCAATCTTAGTTTCTAAAAGCAAGATTTCACTTTATTTACTAAATTAAATCATTGAATATCAATAAACATGAATTAAATCGCTTTTTTTACAATTATATCAAAAGATTTCAAAGCTATTTTATATACATCATTCACTTAAAATGAGATAATCAAAATAAAAATATTCAAATATAAAGATAAATTTCAATGTTTATTTTTCTACAAATGTTTGGCATGGGAAATTTTAGATAAAATAAATAAAGGGATAATTACACCCATAATCTTGAGTAATTTCGCAATAACATTCATAACCCTGCAATAATCGCGAATTACATGAGAAACATTCCATAGTCACTCCGTCTCACACTCACAACCCTCCGTTAGTTTAATATATTAAAGCAACCATACAAGTGAGTGAATCTAACCAATCTTCCATCGGACGGCTAGGATTAAATAAAAAAGCAAAGAAAAAGAAAGTCAAGCTTGTAGGGAGGATCTACGGGCGGGCAGCTTCATGTTGCAGATCGCTCGGTGTTGGGATGAGCTTTTGCAGATCGCTTGGCGTTGGCGTAGGGGGAAGTTTCGCGTGAAGCTCGGCGCGCGGGTTGGGAGGGTTGCAGGTCGGAGGTCAGCGTGCAGGGGTTGGGAGGGTTGCAGGTCAGAGGTCGGCGCGCGCGGGTTGGGAGGGTTGCAGGTCGGAGGACAGCGTGCAGGGGTTGGGAGGGTTGCAGGTCAGAGGTCGGCGCGTGCGGGTTGGGGAAAGTTCATGCGGGATGCGACAGGTGGGGAGGGAGGGGAATCTTGACGGGGGTGGGCTTCGGGACATGGAAGGTCGGCTTGCGTGGGGGAAGGGGAGGTTCCGGGACATGGGAAAGTCGGCGCAAGCTCGGTGTGCGGGTGGGCTTCGGGACAGCTGAAGGTTGATGCGGGGGGGGGGGAGCTCGGTGCGTGGGTGGGCTTCGGGACAGCGGGGGGGGGGGGGGGGGGGGCACGGATGAGCTTTGGGACAAGGGAGGGGGTGGGCTCCGGGACAGGGGAAGGTCGGCCGCGGGGGGGGGGGGGGGGGGGTTTCGGGGACAGTGGAAGCTCGGCCTGCGGGGGCTCAGGGACAGGGGAAGCTTGACCTGGGGGGCTCAGGGACCGGAGGTAGCAACCGGGGTTGCAGGAGGTGGAAACGGGATGGGCCTGGCGACCGGGGGAGGGGGGGGGGTGCACTCGCGCAGAGGTAGCAACCGGGGCTTGCAGAATCGGGGAGGCGGGGGGACATGGTGGCCTGGGTGATCGGGGAAGCGAGGTGGCGACGGGGTGGCCTGGTGACCGGGGTGGGGGAGGGGGCTGGATAGGAGGTGGCGATGGGATTGCAGAGGAGATGGCGCGGGCCGGTTACGACGAGTGGGGGGAGGGAAGGGCTTGCGCAGGAGGTGGGGACGAGGAGGGTCTGCGCAGGAGGTGGCGACATCGATAGGGGATTGCAAGGGGATGGTGCGAGGCTTGCAGAGGAGGTTGTGACGACGAGGAGGGGCCTGTAGAGGTCGACGGCAACGGTGGAGGGGGGTCGTTGGAGCTTGCAGGCAATTCCGATGACTTTGCAGAGGAGCATAAACATCGATGGCATGATTTGTAAATAAGAGTGACTGTTGAGGATAATTTTGTCTTTTTTTAACAGAAACCGTCATATATAACGGGCACATCAAACGGACCATAACACAGGGTCATGTCATGTAAGAGTTAAGCAATACTCAGGGTTTCTCGTGTAATTTGCTATTATGCAGGGTTATGAATGTTATTGTGAAATTACTCAGGATTATGGGTGTAATTATCCCATAAATAAATTATGTATGAAAATATCAATTAGACATTGTTTAATTCATAAATATGTCCAACGAATCACCTTTAAAACGAACAATCTCATCTATCCCAATGAGTAAGGATGATGATATCATGCTAACATAATCACTGATTCCACCTATTAATTCAAAGTCAACACGGATAGAAGTTTTTAACTTGATTAAAAATCCATCAAACCTAAACCTTCAAATCACAAGCTAAACCATATACTAGAAGATCAAATCCAAGGGGTCCTATTCTATTCCGGGTAAAAACTAGTCCACAAGTCCAATCCCATACCGTCCCATCTATTCTATTCTATTCTATTCTTATTCTATTCCCGTTCCCGTCCTCTCTTCCCCTCCTACGTCAACGCGCCTCTCTACTCCCGTAACCTCTCCCTATAAGCAAACCCCCTTTACAAAGGCGAGCCCTTCCCCGCCACCCCCTCCAGATCTCCCTCCCTCTCCTCTCGCAGCAACAGCATGGGTTCGTCCTCCTCTCCCCCCGTGATCCCCATCTCCAACCCCTCCCCCGCTCGCCACCCCTCGCCGCCGCCTCCGCCGCCCATCAACACCACCGCCCTCCGCTCCTTCCTCTCCCGCGCCGCCGACTCCGCCCGCCGCTCCCTCTCCAACGGCCGCCCCTGGCACGAGCTCCTCGACCGCTCCGCCTTCTCCCGCCCGGACTCCCTCTCCGACGCCGCCTCCCGCCTCCCGCAAGAACCTCTCCTACTTCCGCGTCAACTACCTGACCGTCTTCGCCGCCGTCCTCGCCGCCTCCCTCATCTCCAACCCCTTCTCCCTCCTCGTCCTCCTCTCCCTCTTCGCCGCCTGGTGCTTCCTCTACCTCTTCCGCAACCACGACCAGCCCTCGTCCTCCTCGGCCGCCAGTTCTCTGACCGTGAGGCCTTCGTCGGCCTCGTTGCCCTCACGATCATCGTTGTCTTCCTCACCTCCGTTGGATCTCTCCTCATGAGCGCTGTCGTCGTTGGTGCGGGTATCGTCGCCGCCCATGGCGCTTTCCGCGTGCCCGAGGATCTCTTCCTTGATGATCAGGAGGCTGCTGGAGGCGCTGGGGGCTTCCTCTCGTCGTTCCTCGCGCGGGGCCTCGGCTGTCGTCGCAGGTGTCGCCCCTCCCGTCTCCGTACGAGTCTGATGGGTATAGTTTGGATCTCATGAATTGCGCATCTTCTTCTTTTTTTTAGTATTATATACATCTAAATAGCAGAATAGGGGAATTGGACTGTCCGTTTGTGGATCCATGTCTCATGTTTGAATTGATTACGTTACTTTGTTCATTAATTCCTGTGCTTTATTATACAGATCTATAAAAACAATTCTTCTAGATCCATTTGATGGTTTTATTTGCTTGGATGCGGTGTTGGTTCTTGTAGGATCTGGATTGATTTTCAACTGTAACTCTGATCTGCTTCCTTCCTTACATTTCCCCTATTTTCATAACATGGAACATTGGGATGGGAATTGCTTGCAGTTTCTGTGTAAATTATAATTGGTTCTTGTCAAATCTTGGAGATCTTTAAACTCGATTATTGTTATTGGTTCGAGTCATCTGATTGGAATTGATTGGGGCTAAGATCTGATGTATTGATATTGCATTTGTAATATAAAGGCTAATCTCGTCATCTTTTGTAATAAATAATAGTTTTTTTAAATTTGTTAGATCTACACCTTTTATGTCTTTGATGCTTTGGATTGACAATGTGTCCTTCCTATTGTTGAGTTGTCATGAATTTGGATGGGTAAACGGGTATATGGATGGAGGACCGTTTAGTGAAGTGTGCTCTAATCTCTTGTGGAATTTAGGGTTGTGAGGCCCCATGGTTGTTTCCCTCTTCGTGGTGATTGTTGTTGTGCGATTTCAACAGTTATGAACAACAAGAATTTGGCTACTGTACTGGCTATTGATATAAGGGGGAGATTATTTTAAATAACCGGAAACAAATTTTGGTTCGTGGAGGTGCATACCATGTGGACTGATCAGGAATTTCTCTTGGATTCTACTGGTAGCTTAATTGGACTGATCACCAACTTCTTCATATATAGCATATTAAGGAATTAGTGGATTTTGATAAAATGGTTCATTTTGATGATCGAGAAACACAGACCTTCTCACTCCTGAGATTTTAGGCTCTATAAGGTTTTTAGTTAGTAAAAATGAGGGCGTGGATGATGGTATCGGTTGCTGTTAAAGGTTATAATTCTGTGTAAAGGATCAACCACATCTATAATATGGGTTTCTCATCCTCTATCATGTGTTACCCTCTTAACGTAAGATATCACTAAGTAGGCCTGTATAGGATCTCACCATTATGTGTCTATCAGAGAAGAGTCCTTGCACCATTTACTGCTGTGGATGAAAGCTCTAGTCAGCCCTTTGAGTTTAGTATATTCGTTTGCCCCAGAAACCCACTGCAACATGCCTCAGATGGGAAAGTTAAAGTTCACCAAATTTACTTGGGCTCCATCAATGAGCTTTCAACTGATCCTATTCTGTCATGCAAATGTTCATGCAGAAGACCATCAGTTCTATCCCGTCATATTTAGGGCTGTTTTTCTTTTTAAATTTAATTCCATGGTCCTGTTCAAGACCGAATGGTACTGAAAATGTGGAAATTTTATTTCAGGATAATTTTTGTTACCACTTATAGGCAGAATGAGTTTTTTTAAAATCAAGTAAATCATTTTGGAGATATGGGAACACTAGTTTCTCTGTAGAACACAGTTTCTCTGTAGAACACAATGCATAATGGAAGGGAGGGAATCAAAAACTTGTTCACAGAACCTTCCTTCACCAGGCACTCTGACTATGCTTCTGAATTCCATTTCAATAGGCCTAAGACAAAAAACTTATCCATTGACATATTTTCAGAAAACAGTTCTGTGTATGGAATTTGTCGAGTAATCGTATGTGCTGTCAGGGTTAATGCTACTTGAGTAAGTAGAAAACTCAGTACAGATTGTAGGGATGAAGTGTATAAATCACTTCGATCACTACACTTGGTATGATGAGCCCTTTTCGATATTACATGTGCATGCCAATTAGTTTGGGCCTATCAAACTGGGGAAGGACTCCTGATCAGGGAGTTGATGGTATTTGGAACACGATAAAGGTGAAGTTGATGCTGGCAGTAATCAGGTAGGTATCGAAAAATTTTATATTGGCATAAATAGGACCAACCTTGGGAGGGACACCGACCTTTCGATCAAACCTCTGAACTATAAGCAAGAGGGGATTTACAAATACATGCTGCCTTATTGGTCGTGCAATGCGATTTTTTGGATTACAGCTCTCTTTTTATTCTTTCTTGGTGGTTTTGAAGAAGTGTGCTCTACATGACTTAGCTGGATACTGTTTAGATTTCTAGGTCAATTGTTGATTTATTTTTTTCTGAGGCTAGACTGCCACTCGTAGAGCGATCTGAAACAAAAAATAGATCAAGACATCGTCCCTTCCTGCGAGGAAGAGATACCTGTCAGGTCTTGGGAGCATACAATGAATAATGCAGGGTCGCAAGAACTTTCTTCCTGTTGTATTGTGTCAGTTTTTACACTCTGCATTACTTTCTTATAGATGGAAGAATGCCTTTTGTTTCTTGCACCTCTGTAATGTAGCGCGTCAACTGCTCATATTGAAAGTTCTTGGTGTCAGGGAGCACTGAGCAGTCATTTTATGCAATTCACAGCGTCTGTGTCCCATGTTTTGGTACTTCTCCAGAGTTGCTAAGTTTTTTATTTTGAATTTGGCTGTTGCTTGCATGTTTTGGTTTATCATAAAGGATTGATGGTGTTGCGAAGGTTGTCGAGGGGTCGGGGCCGATGGGGATGGTGGTGAGGTGGATCAAGGATGGAGGTGGGAGGAAGGAAGAAAATGAGGAATGAAGAAAACGAATAAATAAAAAATGACGCTTGTACCTCTTTCTTTTTTCCAACTATGCTTGTGCCCATATGTTTAATGTATGTATGGGAGGGGAGTGGACATCAACTAACTCGAGAGGTATGAATATGATTGTTAATGGTCCAAGAAGGTAACAACACAAGTGTTATTGCAAAAAAAAAGTAGGGCCACAATTGTATTTGCAGAAACTTGGAGGAGCACAAGTGAAAATCCCTATTATTTAATGGCTTGCAGCTAGGGATGAAAACATATACAAAAATATATATGTATATGTTTGTATTCGCATTTATCAAATAGAGGATATGTATGTCATTTTATCGTATCTGGCGAATGCGAATACGAATACAAATATTCAACATTCGATGAATACGAATATAATATCCTCAATTTTGACGAATATGAATGTGGATATGAATGTTCAATTTTTTGAGGATATGGATATGAATAATCCTTTTTTAAAAGATACAAATGTGGATACAAATTTAAATAAGAATATGAATATGAATGTTCAAATTCTGGACGATATCGATACTTACATGGTACACAAAGAAGTAAGTTTGGTAAGTTTTTATTTATTATTTTGTTATATATTATATATGAAAATGTGTGGAGACATCGTATTTTTTTGTACTTTTTTCAAAGAAAACTTGTTCTAATATGCTTAATGTTTTAATTAATTCAATTACTTCTTTTTTCATATGATAATATAAAAAAGTACAAATCTATGTAAATATATAAGAATATATATAATAATGATTCATATATTTAAAATAAATAAAAATTTCAAAGCTGATTAAAGCCCGACTAAATTTGATTAGTAGCCCCAATCGACCGAGTACCGACTACCAGTTTTTGCAGCCTTGATTGTATTTGCATAAATTTGGTGGAGTACATGTGTAAAATTTCCTATTATTTAATAGCTTGCAGCGAGGGATGAAAATGAATAGAAATATATCCGTATCCATTTGTACCCGCATCCGTCAAATAGAGGATATTGATGTTATTTTCTTGTATCTGGCGAATGTGAATACGAATACAAATGTTCAACATTCTTTGAATATGAATACGAATATAATATCCTCAATTTTGATGAATACGAATGTAAATATGAATGTTCAATTTTTTGAGGATACAAATATGAATATTCATTTTTTTAAAAGAATACGGATATGGATACAAATACATATACGAATGTTCAAATTCTAGATGAAACCAATACTTACATGGTACACAAAAAAGTATGTTTGGTAAATTTTCATTTTTTTATTGAGTTATATATTTACGTTTTCTTTTATTATTTAGTTATTTTTTAATGTAAATATTCATTATTAAAATATTTAATATACTTTTATATATTAGATACGGTTATGAACCTAAAATGCTTATAGCTTTTAAGTAAATTTGGACATGTATAATATTGGTATATTAATTCATATTCGTTTGTCAAACATCCATATTCGAATTATCAATATTTTTTTGTATTTGTATTCGTATTTTGAGGGTATGATTTTACATTTTACACATTCGTGTGATATTTGTATTTGCATTCGTATCCAGATTTTTAATAGGATAAGGATATGATAACACATATATTCGTATCTGTATCCGACCTTTTCATCCCTACTTGCAGCTAGGGATGAAAAATGATACAAATATAGTCGTATATGTTCGTATCCGTATCTGTTTGATAGAAGACATGGATGCTATTTTTTTCCATATACCAAATGCAAATGCGAATACAAATATTGAAATTATACATCCGTACGAATAGAAATACAAATGCAAGATCTCAAATTTTAACAAATACAAGTATAGATATACATATACAAAATTTAAAGGATACAAATACCATATTCATTTTTATAAAGATCTAAACAAAGATCACATTCCTATCCGTATTTTGAAGATATAATTTATCATTTTGCAATCCATGTATATTAATATCCGTATTCAGATTTTTAAAAGGATAATGATACAACAACACCTATATTTGCATCTGTACCCGACCTTTTTCATCCTTACACGCAGTTTGCTTGGCAATGCTGTGACCATGAGAACTCCATAGAACTCGACATCGTGGATGTCGACCGGCTTCTTTGGTCAATTCTTTTGAGTTTTCGTTTTTCTTTTGGGTTTTTATCAGTTGTGTCCCTCTGAGATATTGCAATTTCAGTTATGCTCCTCTCTTTTTTAGAATATCAGTTATGCCCCTACCTTCTTGCAAAATTCACAGTTTTGCCCTTCTGTTAAGGTAAAGTATGGATACAATTGATATTACAAAAGGGCACAACTGTGAACTTTGCAAGAATGTAGGGGCACAACTGATATTTCAAAAAAAAGGAGAGGTATAATTGAAATTGCAATATCTCAGAGGGGCACAACTGATAAAAACCTTTTTCTCTTCACAAAACCACGTGTATTGTTACGATAATACCAAAAGGATAAAAGTGCTATGTTTTATCTTCTTCATTTGAATTGAACATGTCTTCCACGTTCAATCCCAAATCCCATTCCATCAATATGTTACTCCATTGACATATGCATTAAGGGTGTTAAAAAATATCCGGGTCAATGGTACCTGATTTGATTCGTTCGTTGTGACCCTAAAGTTTCAGGTACTCATTTAAAATGATGGGTCGGGTACCTGTTGTACCATCATTCATGCCCTATATAAAAATCCCGACGGGTACCCGCGAGTACTTGGTTAGAAGTTGATTTACAAAAATATAAATGTTTAGATACAAACAATATAGATGATACATTATTCTTATCTATTATATATATATGGATGAGGATACAAATATTGGTGATATGTAAAATATATTGTCAAACCATTAAAAATGAATACTAGTATAAAATGGATGCAAATTAGATAGGAAAAATAATTGAATAAAAATTATATTGATAAGATTAAATTTTTATGTATGGGGCGGCTCATGTATGTATCCATTTAGAAATTGAAATATATATATATATATAGATATAGATGCCAAAATTTGAATTAACATATATGATAATGAATCGGATATTGATCCAAATCGATATACATACATCCTGACATCCAAACATAATGATAATGAATACAATCGAATACAAATTGTATCATACAAAAATACGCACACGTGTGCGCCCCCTCGTGCCCACAGCCATGCCCATGTGCGCACGCACGCGCACGCACACATTGCGATAACCAAATGTGGTGATAATTAATACAACCGTTTACGAATATGAATATATACTTATATATCATTTGCCATGTTGTCCTCTGATTATATATTTGCATCTCATTTATCCGTATTTCATTCATTATGAGGATGAACCAACAAGAATGTGTCATTGTTTGATCCGTGTTCGATTATATTCCTTCCCATTTCATATATTCATCTGGTTTACATTATCCACATAGTTCTATATATCCTCATTAGTTTATTTATATATGTTTCTATATCCATATGTGAATGCATTCCGTACCATTTAGATTTTCGTATCCCGACATTATCATTATGAATATGATAAAGATACGGATATACATAGTTGGTCACATCGTTTGCATATTTATACGTATCATCTTTCACTAGAAGTATCTCTCTTTATCCTCGCGGGTAGCCAACATTCATTGGCATTAACCAATTATCTGTTACAATTGGGTACTCGTTGGAATTGAGTGTAGGGATGAAAATGAATCGGATACGGATCGGATATGCCTATTTCCATATCCATATTTGCTTCATCTCTATCGAATACGAATACAGGTACGAATATTCAGATATGCATTAAGGAAATCATATCTTAAAAATTACGGATACGAATCCGAATCGGATATTTATCGAAGTTGATACGAATCGAATAAAGAAATGATCCAAATATGAATCGATAAGGATTGAAATCCAAATATGGATCTGATAAACATGTAACCCGAACACGGATCGAATGAAGATCACAAACAGAAACGAATTGAATTTTTTTATCAAAGTTTATAATAATTTTAAAAAATATCAAAGAAATATAAACAAGTTGAATCATGACAAAAGGGAGCGTCGAGGTGGCCTACATTCTTTACCGGAAGCAAAAAGGAGGATATGATTTCATAATTATTGTTCGTGCACATCCCCAAACAAACGAAAATTTATTAATATAATTAATATATGGATTTAATGGGGATGCCCCCTGGGGGCAGCCAACATGGCTGCCCCACCCCCTTATTTCGACGTTTTTTTTATTTTTTTCGAAAAATATTGTCATGTATATTCATCCATATATCCCTCATATGTCATTCGAATTTCGTCAGAAACATAGACTCACTACAAGAAAGAGTAGAACAGACGACGGTCAACATCTGTCGCCAATGATAAAATGACCGTCCCCTCTAATCATTGGGGACGGTCATGCGACCGTCTCCAAAGGCGGCGTCCCATTTGGTATAAGCGACGGTAGTCTGCACCGTCCCCTATACTCATACATAGGGGACGGTCGTGACCGTCCCTAAAAGTTTAGTATAGGGGACGGGCATAACCGTCCCTTAAAGGCACTTATTGAGGACGATCAGGACCGTCCCTTAAAGTCATTCAGGGGGGACGGTCACGACCGTCCCAAACGGGAGGAAGTGGAGACGGTCATAACCGTCTCTAAGAACTAAGGGGACGGTCACAATGACCGTCCCCTCTGTTCATCTGCTAACAAAAAAATTTCCATTGCCCTCTATTTGATCATCATTTTACCCTGTATGTCACTATAATATAGTACCTGTTACAATAAATTTTTCTTCATAATAAATATTACGATCACCATAAAAAAATATGCATTCCACATTCATAAAGTCGTCGTCCTACAATATAAGCATTCAAACAAAATAACCTACTTTGCAAAGTAATTGTCCAAAATAGTTATACAATATACTACACTATCCTACCAAGTAATCAAACTATCCTAGTCGTCGTCGTCCTAGTCGTCGTCCTCATCGTCGTCGTCGTCCTCATCGTCATCAGCATCATCATCTTCTTCTTCGTCGTCATCGTCGTCGTCTAGCCTCGCAGCGGTATTATCATCTTCTGTTGGGTGGCTAGTCGACGCTGCACCTTGATGTGCATGCATGAATGCATTGAAAATCGTCATTTGTTGGCGCAAATCCTGAATCTTCATATTCATGCTAGACACTTGACTCTCTAATTCCCTCTCCCTTTGTGTCTTCTGAGAGATCGAGCCGGTCCCTACTCCATACCAATTCTGTATGGTGGCACCATGATCACCACAACGGACGCGTCCCTGATGCTATGGACCGGTCGCCTGGAGGAAGGCCGCATCAGTAGTAAGAGGCGGATGACTCGTTCCAGTGTTGAAAATCATCGTATCTCTTATCCATCCATGATTTATCCATTTTACTGCACAATCAGATTAAAATCCACCATCGTGTTATTATAGACAACAAGTTTTTCCATCTTATACACATCAAGTTTTTCTATTATACACAACAAAATTTTCTAGATCTATTATACACAACAATATTATATTTAATATACAACAAGCAATGTTTTATACAAATCATGTTTCATCCTATACACAAGCAATGTTTCTCTATTATATTAAATCATGTTTCATCCTATACACAAGCAATGTTTCATCCTATACACAAGCGATGTTTCATCCTATATACAAATCATGTTAATAGGCAACAAGATATTTCATCCTATACAAGTCATGTTTCTCTATTATATTAAACAAATCAAGCAATGTAATATATCAATAACATATTTCCAATCTAAACTCATTCACATGGGGAAAAACATTCCTAACAAGCATATCAAGTAAAATAAGTAAGAATAAACACAAAGGAGTGTTGATAGATACCAGAAAATGAGATTGACGAGGTCAGCAACCACGGAGAGCTCGGAGACAACGACGGGGTGGCAGGGGACGGCGATGGGCGACGGTCATGAGAAGAGAGGAAAGTGAGAATGAACGTAGGTCGAAGGGGTTTTTTTCGATCTGACCAATGGGGACGGTCGTTTGAACCGTCCCCATTGGAGACGATCGGCGACGGTTCACTAAAGACCGTCCCCTTTGGATGGCATAGGAGACGGTCTTCGATGACCGTCCCTTTGGTCGGTCCATGAGCCGGATGCGACGCAAACAGAAGCGTAATGGGGACGGTCAGAACCGTCCCCAAAGGACCTCCCAGGGCAGAGGGGACGGTCCATGGTGACCGTCCCCTCTGGTCGGTCACTTAGGATCAATGACCGGAGGCGACGCCAACAGAAGCGTATTGGGGACAGTCATAATCGTCCCCAAAGACCCTCCCATGACAGAGGGGACGGTCCATGGTGACCGTCCCCTCTGGTCGACCACTTAGGATCAATGACCGGAGGCGATGCCAACAAAAGCGTATTCGGGACGGTCATAACCGTCCCCAAAGACCCTCCAAGGGCAGCGTCTCCTCTGGTCGACCACTTAGGATTAGTGACCGGAGGCGACGCCAACAGAAGCGTATGCGGAACGGTCACAACCGTCCCCAATGGACCCTCCCATGACAGAGGGGACGGTCCTTGTTGACCGTCCCCTCTGCCCGACCACTTAGGTCCATTGACCGGAGGCGATGCCAACAGAAGCGTAATGGGGACAGTTAGGACCGTCCCCAAATGCCCCAAGGCAGAGGAGACGGTCGTTATTGACCGTCCCTATTAAGTTATTAAAAAAGGGGATGACAACTCACATAGCGTCTCCTGATATGTGGTATTGGGACGGTTATGTCCTGACCGTCCCTAAAAGCTTTCATTAGGGACGGTCATAATATAACCATCGCTAGTTGTCGTCTCCAAAGCTGCAACTTCCTGTAGTGACTCCTACTGCCTCCATCGAGATGGTGTCGATTTAAAAAACCATGTTATCGTTAAAAAATGACTGTCTGGATGGAGGCCGTAGAAGTCTCTGTTTCTGACAAAATTCGAATGGCATATAGGAGGGATCTAGAGATGAATATACATGTGATATTTTTGAAAAAAAATAAAAAAAATGTTGAAAATGACGCGGGGGCAGTCATGTTGGCTGCCCCAAGGGGGCAGCCCCATTAACCTCTTAATATATTATATTATATAATGTACAATACTAATATAATAATACGGGGTTGTGGCTTATATTATATTAACTAATATAAAAAAATAATATTAATTGTTGTATTCGGATATCCGGATTTGGATCTGGATATTCAAGTCATTACCATATCAGTTATCCCGATTTTTTTTACAATCCATATCCATATTCGATCTGTATTCGATTAATATTCGGATACGAATATTAATATCCGATAATTTTTCGAGTACGTTAAGCGGATATTCGGATATATCTGTATCCATTTTCACCTCTAATTGGATGGGTCGACCCTGACCCAATACCAGCAGGGTGGGGCAAGACACGATCAAGCATGATAGGTACCGGCTCCATGAACACTCCTAATATGCATGGAATTATTGATGTCTTCACTGAAATAATTTTTAAGCGAATATTGTAAGGGTTGCATGGGGCTGCCCCCGCCCCATTTTTTGTCAATTTTTTTATTTTTTTGGAAAATATCACCATGTGTATTCATCCATATATCCCTCATATATGCCATTCGAATTTCGTCAGAAACAGAGACTCCTACGGCCTCCATCCAGACAATCATTTTTTAACGCTCGTAGGATTTTTTAAATAGATCTCATCTGGATGGAGGCCGTAGGAGTCTCTGTTTCTCACGAAATTCGAATGGCATATAGGAGGGATATGGAGATGAATATACGTGATGATATTTTTCAAAAAAAAAATAAAAAAATTGCAGAAAATAAGGTGGGAGCAGCCATGTTGACTACATCATGAGGGCACTCCTATTTTTTTCCATATTCTAAAAGCTAATCGGTATATTTTCGGATACATCAAACTCCATTGCCAAACTAAACATGAAGGAACCATATGCATAAAGCAAACAAGAAAAAAAATTTCACCATATGCATAAAGCAAATAAGAAGAACATTTCAAAGTTTCATACACCATACCCATCTCTGCTCTCCTCAAATGGTAAGGTTTTAACTTTTAAGTATGGGTGGTTGTAATATATTCAATCGGATTCGGACTCAACAAGTTGTGAGAGTCAGTTTTCTTCCATTCAATAAAGGATTGGGACCCAAGCCCATGATATATCTCCGTTGAATCGTACAATATGATAAAGCCGTGTTCTTTGAAGAGACTTATGATGTATATATGATGCCCAAATATTCAAAGTGGTCCGAAACTCCTTTGGTCGGAATAAGATGGAACGATTCATAGCTATTTAAAGGAAAACATGCCGTTTGAATTTTTCGTTTCATCTTTACTGTTTTTCAAACAATGACGGGTGTGAAAATCGACGGAGTTTTTTAGAGTAGATCCTATGAGTCTATGACGTATTTATAACTACCGTTGTAATATCTTATTTTATTTTATCTTTATTTTGCAAATATGCTTTCAAAAAATCGAGATTAAATCTATGAATTGTGTTCTGCATACCTGTCAAATTTCGTCCAAATTCAACATTTCTAGCTAACTTTGACTGTCAAAGATCCAGTCAACATTTAAGGAGCTTAAAACCCTTTTTGAAAAGGACCGAACTTTCGACCGTCAAGATAAAATAGTTAAAAATGCCAGATTTGGACAAAATCTGATAAATATGTAGAAAAGAACTCATAGATTCAATCCACACGGTTGGATTTTTAAAGATGTTTTTTTTCAAAAAAAAAAAGGATTACAGCATCGGAGCTGCTCCTAGAGGTTTTTTAATAGGGTAAATTACAATTTGGGTCCTAATCTATGGGTCCGATCTTAAAATGGATCTTCATCTTCAAATTGTAACGATTCGGGTCCCAGGGCCATTTAGGAAACGAAAATTTTGAGGTTCATGATGAATATGCCCTTGTCAGGAAGGGAATGGGGGTTGGGTTCCAACTTTTAAACAAGGGCATATCCGTCATCAGCCAAAAAAGTTCATTATGTTAACGGCCCTGGGACCCGAATCGTTACATATTAAAGATGGGGACCCATTCTGGGATCGGACCTATAGATGAGGACCCAAATATTAAAATTCCCGGTTACTTCAATGTTTCAAAATTCGATAGAATTATTCTTTATATAAAGGGATTTTTACACGACAAACCCTAGAAACTCTGTTAATTACCTTCGCGGCCATGTAAACATCGTAGTGTAACGGTTAACATGTTTACATAGTTGAAGTGATAATTAGTATGTTTACAAGGTTGAGAAGGTAATTGACAAATTTTCTATGATTCATAGTGTAAAAATCTCTTATAATAAATGTTTTGCGATGGTAAGATTTGTCATGGAAAGGCCTGAACATCAATGATGGCATATAATGTAGGGAATGGATTTGTAAGCTGTCTCGGGAGAATGTCTCATCGAGATTCAACAAACTTTGCCTATTTTACATTTGGGTCCGGTCATTATTGTGGCTCGATTAAATATGTAGTTGACCTTAGCCAGCTTGGTCTGACACCTTACATTAATTAAATCCAAATCAGAACAATTAGGACCTCTCTGTATGCTCTACTGCTGCCTCTATCTCTGTAAATTCCTATTTTAAATTTCGCAAGAATAATAGGGGTACAAATGTGATTGGAAAAAATTTTGTTAGATTTATAAATTTTGTTGGAAAAACTCCAAAGGGTACAAACGTAAAAAATCTTTGATATAAATTATCAGACATTTCTTTGTTTTTGGATTATCGCCGTATTTTAATAGATACGAGACACGTGGGCATATGTACAAATTGACAATTGCGTCATCCGTTAAGGTAAAATAGGGGCTCAGGTGTAATAACAGAAGGACACAAGTGTAAATTTTGTAAAAATATAGATTGCAAAAAGGTAAGTGTGAAATCAGTTATGTCCGCTCCTTCTTGTGCAATTAAAAAGAGAGTACGATTGTATTTTTCTAAAGGGATTTTTACCTGGCAGATTTTATCATCTTGCCAATTACCTCTACAACCTTCGAAACATCGTAATTCCTCCCTGGACCCCATAAACTTGCTAACTCTTACCCTATAAACCATGTGGTTAACCCACATCCATTTATCCGTTAAAACTAATCAGATTTCGTTACATTCTTTTATATTATACATATTTTATTTATCCAATTTACATCAATTGCCACTCCCTCTCACCCTCTTCATTTTCCCCACCACCCAGCACCCACCAACTCCATCGTGAGCTTCCTTTCCCGCCAGTGGCAGCCGACGCTCGGATGAAGTACGAGGTGCAACCAACAACGACGTGGCTGGGAGTGGTCATCCTCATCTCCACCATCGGCACCATCTACCAGTTGTATTGGAACTTTGTGAAGGATTGGGGTGTCTTCTGCAAGGGCTCAAAGAACCGCGTCCCCAGGTCGAAGCCTCCCCCCGGACCGGCGCCCCGCTCGAAGACCCCCCACCCGGCCAGGTCGAAACACCCCCCCCCCCGTGAAGCCCCCCGCGCCTCCCGCACTGACCCCGCCCCCCACGCACCGATCCCCCCGGCCCGTGGAGCCTGATGAATCCACATTTCATCATCTTTATTCTATCATTTTGGCACCTAAAACCCTAGCAAATGCCTGTAAATAGCCTTAAATCAAGCATCTTAGCATTCATGCATGTGCATCTCAACAGTGTGTAAATTACTGTAATTAAGGCCAAAATTATAGAATAAATAAAGAAAAGAAAAAGAATAAAATATTGTAAATATTTTATGACCCAAAACCCCCGAGACCTAGGCATCTTGATGAATGGGTCGACAAGGAATAAAGTAGGGGGAGATAAGGTCAGAAATACAGTGTAAATACCTATACAATCTATTCATTCTTTATTCATTTTGGGACCTATTTCTGGTTCCACTTTTTGTACATCAAATAAAGAAACTTTGTACATGAAAGTTGTAGATAAATTAATAAAGAAAAATACAAAATTGATTTCACAAAAAGATAATGTACAGACAAAAAGATATGGTCTGAATAAAAACCCAGAATGCCAACTTCCCAGACCCGTATCTCACAAATAAAAACTCCAAACGCAGTGTACTCACCTTTAATTGTATATAGAATAAAATAATCTATCCAATGGTGGTGGTTTCGCATTTGGCGGAGCTACGGTCTGAAAGTTGACTTTTGGACCCTTATTGTACACTTGTACTGAATAAAATATTCAATTTATTCTTTATTCATTATTTATTCATTTTCATATTTTTATAATTTTGTAAATATTACTTATACTATATATGTGCGTTAAAATTGAAATAAAATGTAAAGGAAAATAGAAAATAAAATAATTGTATATATTCAATATACAAAACATCTCATAAAAATAAAATAAAAATATACTTATGCATATAAAAGTATGTTATAATTTTATAAAATACTAAATAAAAATAATAAGATTAAAAATACATAAAATAAAATAAAATATCAAAAGAACATAAGTATTATACCTATATAGGGTTACAAAAGGTGACTTGTAAAAATATATGTCATAAAAATAAATAAAAATCAGAATAAAATACTACATAAAATTTTGAACATTTTTTATTTTATAACTTTTATTTAATACGGCCATCTACTATTTTTAATTGAATTAATAAATGATTTTTACAGGGTTTTTCCTGGTTGGTCCACGTGGACCAACCAGGTGCAAACCCTAGTTGACCTCGGTCAACTAGGTGGCCTACCACCCTGTACCCTCTGACAGCCCTATCTTTGACCCAACTTCTCCATTTTTTTCGAGGAGCGGACTTGCACCATTTCGATTTGATTCCTTCTGCAAAATCCCTCCTCGTTCATCCCTCTATCCCGCCAAGTGATTACATGGGGGCGTGGATCGCTGAATCACCCCAGAAATCTCGATCTTTGGAGCTTCTCAGCCACTGAGTCAACCAAATAAAACCGCCCCTCCATTTTCAAATCAAATTTGAGCCCCCTTGGTCCACCCCTCTCCGCCTCTCCTGTGCTCCAATCGCTCGCCGGAGGTGACAGCTTCGCCGCGAACCCTTCAGCCAGGGCGTCTGAGGTCGAGGGAGCCTCCACCACCTCCGCCAAGTGCCGGCGTCGAGGTACCCCTTTTTCCTCTGGCTCCGGCCATCGAGGGCCTCCACCCGTGTTTTTCTTTATTGCATTTTCTTCCTGGTAGCTTAGGCTTTAAAAACCCCCAAAAAAATTCCAAGATCCATCGCTTAAATCGCTCAATCAAGCACCTTGGCCGGAGCGCACCTCCGGCCGTGCATCTCCATTTCGATTCGACTATTCCCAAGGGCATTCGAGGGTCCAGGCATTTTGCCCTGGACCCCTTGACTTTGTTTGCAGGTCCAAGCCACTTCACGAGCGCCTGGAGGCGAGTTTTGGAGCTCGCCGGAGCAGCAGCAGCCTCCCAGCTCCGCCCGCTGCCCGAGAGCACCACGGGCTTCCCCGTGGATTTTGAACGCCCCCAGGAGATAGAGGACCGTCCCAGGAGCCTCCACGGTCATTTTGAAGCACATTCGTCACCGGCGGAGGGAGATTGAGGTCGGGGAAGCTCGCCCTCGCCGGCGTTCTTCCCAGTTCTTGCAACCCTCTTCCCAGCCGTCCGATTGAGGAGGAGCTCCAGATTGAGCAGCGGCCGTTGGATCTTCCTCGGCCTCGACCGTCAGATCACCTCAGGAGGATCTAATCTCGGCCGCTGATCCTCGAAGCGTCATCGGCCGTCCAGAGCTTGCCACGTGGATAAGTGAAGCGCGCCCAGCCGTTGGATCGTCTCCCGTCGTCCCAGCCGTTGGATGTGTGCCACGCGTCCTCATCAGAGCCCCGGAGCGAGGGTATTTTGCATCCCAACCCTCGCGATTTTTGTATTTATTTATTAGTCTATAAACTTTCGTCTGTAGTTTAAATATTTTGTAAAATTTGCAAGGAGACCCCTAGGTTTTCTTTATTTGCAGTTAGGTCCCTCGCCACGTCACCTCACGTGACCAGTTCACGTGAGGTGTGGGCATTTTGCAGAGGTATCCTTGGTCTTTTGTTTATTTCGTTTTAGCCCTAAAACTTTCAGAGCACGTGTAATACTTCTGGGTATTTTGCATGTTAACCCCCAGACTTTTGTGAAATTGCGTTTCAGTCCCTCCCAGGCGCGTGCAAGTCACGCGCCCTGGTGGGTAATTTGTAGGCGTGCCCAGTCGGGTCTTGTATTTACGTTTTGATCCCAGAAGTTAAATATAACGGGTATATTTTTGTGGAAAATTGCATTGTTGTCCCTGGATGTTTCTTAAATTGCATGTATGCCCTTGCCAGTACTGCTTAATGTTGGGACCCTTGTTTTAATTGTTTAAAATATCATTTTAACCCCAAAAATCTCACAAAAATAGGATTAGGTTTCTGGATAGGTGTACTTTAACGCCCATATTTTAGTTTTTGATTTTACTTTAATTTTGTATTCATTAAAAATCAAAAACACCTATTTTGTGCACTGTCTAGCTTAGAAAATACCAAAAAAATATCAAAACACCTCTAAAAATTCCAAAAAATTCACCTAGTGTCTATTTTATGCTACTTTAGTGTCAGTCCAAAAATCATTAAAAATCTCAAAAGAAAAACACTAAAAAAAATTAAAAACACTCAAAAACTTCAAAAAAATATATAAAATAGTAGAAAAACCTAAAAATTGCAAACTCAGCTTCTGTTTCTTCCTTATCTTGTTCTTTTTATTAGAAAAATAGTGTGAAATATTTTTGCTACTGGTTTCTATTTTGGAATCCCATTTTTATCACAGCCAGCCTATTTTGCACTGTTCTGTCTTATTTCAGCTTTTAAAAATACCAAAAACATCTTGAAAAATCCCCAAAAATCTCAAAAACAGTAAAAAACCCACAAAAATTTATTTGCTTGCTTGCTTAGTGTAGACACTCACACCCTCACACACTTAGCTCTTGCTAGGACTACACTGCTTGCTCCCTGTGTTCGAACTCTCTGCATACTTGCCCATATACATCATTTGTGCAGAGTTAAAAATAAATTTTAACTCCACATTTATTTCTAATTGTTGATTTTTAGTGTGGGTTAATTGTTGATTTAGTCATTATTTGGTGTGGTCAATACACCGACTGTTGACTCGCCTTGTGAGTCAATACGACCGCACTCGATTTCGGCTTTATCAAATGGCGCCGTTGCCGGGGAGCAACAGCTTGTAGTTCATTTTTGATTGATTGTGTGTTTGTTTACCATAGCATTATCCTTCTCTTACATTTTGATATACATCTTGATTGAGCTATCTGACCATCTCTTTTGTCTTCTTGCGAGGGACCGCGGAGCGAGGCGGGTGGCTTAGGTGACCCGACGCAACCTTGGGACGTGGAGTCGGCTTTTCTTGAGCCAAGCCGGCAGGAGAGAGCAAGGAGAGTGAGAGAGTGGCTTAGATTAGTTTTTATTTCATTTGTGAGAGAGTGATATTCAATTAATTTGTAATAATACAGGTACACTAGGACTTGGACTTGGACTTAGACATTCGGGCCTAATTTCCGGGTGTTTGTTCACCCGGGGGCTCACCGCCGTTTTCCTCGTGTTTTCATCGCAGTCATTTTTCGGTTTTGAGTTTCATTTTTCACTTTCTTTTGTGGATTGAGCCCCTAGACTTAGGATTTTTCTGTTGATTGTGACGTAGATTATTAAGGCCCAACACCTAATAGACTATCTGTTCCTATAGAACGTAATTGGACCTTAATAAAATCCACCAAAAAAGTTAGTTTGATCTGATTCGAGACCACGTGCCGTTAGGAGTCACATACAGCGCTGGCAGGACCCGTTGTGGCGGGCACCGAGTGACTCCCAAGATCGGACTCCGGACTTGGTTCGATTGACTAGCTATAGTTCTTCACGATCAGTAGAAATTGCCTGTTCTAGGACGATTTCCGCTTGCATTTCGCCATATAGATTAGGTTTAAATATTCTGCTTTGCATCCCGCATGGAGAGAGCTGGGATTCGCTGTAAGTCCTCTTACTTTGCACGCATCATCTAGGCACCAAGGTGAGATTTCCACCTTGGTGTCGACTTGCACGGCTTTTCCGACTCTAGTCTCCCTCTGTTTTTGGACAAAGTAGAATAAAAGGAAAAATACAAAAACGTTAGGCGCTTGTTTGAATTGACTCAAAAGAAGCGATAACACCAAAAAAAATTAAAAAAGGGACTGCTAAAGAAAACTTGACCATAATAAAATCGATAATTGGATTCACTGCTTGGGGAGAGTAACACCCTCACTTGTTTTCAGGTTGCATAGGAAGGTTTCCTTCCCAGTGAGGTGAGCGCTTCGTAAGGATTAGAGCCCAAAACCCAACTTGTGGCTGCCTTGTGTATCGCCTGGATTTCCGAAGTATTGGCGCTACTATCGTACGTAGTCGAGTAGGACTTGGTCGCCATCGGTGACTCTCTGTTGTGAGAGCGCCGACCCTGTCCGAAGTACCGAGCCTAGGCCACGCCTTCACGGGTGTGTCTGTCTCACCGGCTGCGTCCGAGTAGGATCTTGCACGCTCACGGGTGATTCCGTTGCGAGCGAGGTCCGAAGTATCGGTTTCGCCTATCGGCTTCCTCCCTCTTTTCTTTGGCTGAGTAGGGATCCAGGAAGGGTTACAAGGACCTCAAAAAGCGCAAGTTACAGGTTACACAGGAGGAGGACAAGTACGGGGATACTTTCCTGGCAGTACTCTCTCTCCTATAGGCGTAGCGCTCTAAGGACTCGTGAAAAGATAATTGCCTGAAAAACAAGTTAAAAGTGACAAGATAAAAGCCGAACCTTTACGGCTTCACGAGTGAGTTGGTGAATCTACCCTTGCTTTGCGTTTGATTGTTAGATTTATTAAGGTCAAGATCAAAAATACCGCACACTTGTGCACAATTTTGTTGCATTCCTTCCTCTTCTCTTTTCTCTTGCATTACCCCCACTCTTCTTCAATAATCAAGATGATGGGACGGAGGTCTCTTAGGCCGACCTTGTCGGCACCGCTATCCAGCACTCCCCCCTACTCATCTAGGAATAACTCGGAGAGTCCGCTCTCCGAGCCCGAGTTCACATCCACCCTGTTCCCCCTCGACCACCCTTCCAATTCTCCTTCCCTCAGTCCAATTATCTCAGAGTACAGTGAATCACAGAATTCAGCTCATTCATCAGCACCTGAAATGGCCTCGTTTGCATTTTCAGAGAATCAAGCAATGGCAGACAGAGGCGAGCACCCAGATGACCACGAGGACCCTCCATTCATCATCGATCAAGTGGCCATCAACAATTCATTGCTAGCATCCATGGAGACCATGCAGAGACAGATCAGGGACCAGGGTGCATTCATGGGTGATCTCATGAGGGAGTTAGCTCAGATGAGAGAGCACAGAGCTGGAGGAGGCGGTGGCGGTGGAGGAGGAGGAGGACCCGATGCAGGAGGAGGTGACCCAGACGGTGAGCGACCGCCACAGACCATAATGAGGGAATTGCACAACCCAGCTTCATCCCTCACTCACCGGTGGATCAGACTCCCACCAATCCTTGGAGACTTCGAGCTTCGGCACAACACTATTCAGATGCTACCAAAATTCCATGGGCTGCCGACCGAAGAGCCACACCTCCACCTCCAAGAGTTCGAGATGATCTGCAGCACAATCCATGATCGGTTGTTGACCGAGGACACTATCAGGATGATCGCCTTTCCATTCTCATTGGTTGACAGAGCCGCTTACTAGCTCAAACACCTGGGGCGATTCGTCGACACGTGGGCAGATCTCCGGTCCGCATTCTTGAAGAAATATTATCCTCTTGGCCGGACAAATGCAGCCAGAGCTATGATCAGCAACTTTGTGATGATCCCAAATGAACAGTTTCACGAAGCATGGGATCGATTCAGAGAGCTCATAGACCGGTGTCCTCATCACGATATTTCCAAGCCCAATCTGGTGCAGAGTTTTTTCTGTGGGCTGACACCGGAGCTGCAGGGGCTTGTGAACGCCTCTTGCGGTGGATCATATTTCTCCAAGGGAGAGGACGACGTCTGGGCCATCTACGAAGGCATGGCAGAGAATTCCACAGTGATGACCCAGGCTCGTGTCTATACACAGCAGAAGCCCCCGCAAGGAGCGGGATCATTTCAGAGGATCGCACGCATCGATGCCGGTCCTAGCACAACGTCGGCAGCTGCAGCCCAAGCCGAATCAGCCGCAGCCGACATGGGAATCATCAGTGAAAAGCTGGATCGCATGGAGATCCTTGAAAAGAAGCAGAACCAAGGTCTAGCCCAGATGGACCTTCTGACCAAGACAATGAGTGACCTGAAAACCCAGATCCTATGCATTCAGGAGGCACAGGCCCATTCACAACAGCCTCCCAGGTCACAGGTTGCTTCCAGCAGCAACAATCCCAACCAGGCATCCACCTCATACCGCCAGGTGAACCATATCCAGGCGGAGCCGGTTCCATTGTTGCAGTACCATCCAGAGCCACAGCCATCTCAGGAGACTCAGATGGTGGTGTATCAGCAGGAGCAACCACTGGCAGTTCTCCCTCCACCTTCCTTTGAGCAGGAACCGTTGATGGAAGTCAACGGGATATGGTATGACCGATACCCTCAGCCCGCAATCCGTAGGGACCACCCCGGATTCCGTTGGGGTAATGGTGCTTCCTCATCCCAACAGCATCCTCCTGCTCAAGGACAGCAGAGCAGCCAGCCTCAACAACACCAGCAACAGCCCCAGTACAACCAGCCCCAGCAGTACCACAGTGGTCCTCGTCCCGCCTATCAGGGACAGCAGTGGAGGCAGCGTCAGCCGCCTCAGCAATCTTATGCCCAACCTCCCCCTCAGTACCAGCAACAGTATCAGCAGCAGCAGCCCCATTTCCAGCAGGGACAGACGTCCGGTTCTCAGGGTCCAGCCTTTGAGAACCCTGCACTCGATGATCTTGCCCGCTTGCTATCTGAACAGCGAGCATCCTTCAGGCAAGAAATGGATGAGTTCCGACAGGAAATGCGAGAATTCATCAAAGGCAAGGCCGCCATACCAGCTCAGATCGAACCAAACCCTAATAATTACAAAAGAAAATCTGAGCAGGTAGAGTTTACAGAGGACACCTCTCCTAGTGATCATTTGAGTGACATGTCTTATTCCTATTATGATGCTGATTTTGTTACTACTAGGAGCGGTAGGATACCCGCCGGCGGCGCCTCTTCTGAGCGACAACCCGAAGCCGAACCAGGAGCGCCAGAGGAGCAGAGGAGCGGTACTGATGCCGCTACAGATGGTGTAGAAGACGGTGGTGCTGATGCCACCAATGATGGAGCCCAGGATGACGGTGCTGATGCCGTCGTGATACCAGCTGAAGACGGTGGTGCTGAAGCCGCCATTTTGGGAGATGAACCAGAGCGCGGTGCTGATGCCGCGAAGACCGGTGCTAGTGGTGGTGCTGAGGCCACCACATCTATTCCTGTTGAGCCAACTTCTGTGACTTCACCACATTTTGTATCTAGAGATTGTGGGAAGAGAGACAAAAACAACAGAAATATGAATAAAGGAAAGGTTTCTGTTCAAATTGCGGATCCATATGTGTTGAATGATGATTTCTGTATGGATTCTCCACCTTCACAGGCACAGGAACCGATTCCTAGGCCCCCATCTGAGGAGGCTCCTAGCATCCCCTTTCCCGAGGCACTCCGCCGAGCTAAGGGGAATAAAAAGGAAAATCCTAAAAAGAACCAACAGGTAGAGTTCGGCAATGAGATGATTGACAGATTCCATATCCAGCTGACTCTACGAGAAGCGTTTGAGCATATCCCCTTCTTCAAGAAGAATCTGAAAGAAACAACTACTGTCCGAAGAAGGAAGAGGCACAGAGATCAAATCCATATGCTCACGCATAACACTTGCTGCGCCATTCAGAACACATTGCCAGCCAAGCGACCAGACGCAGGAGCTCCCTATGTCAGATGCGAGATTCAGGAGCAGCAGTTTGATCGTACTCTATTAGACAGCGGCTCTTCAATTAATCTCCTTCCGGCAGCCTTACTCAAGCAGTTCGAGTTTGGCCCTCTTCTTCGAAGCAGAACCGTCCTTCAGTTTGCTGATAGGTCGATTAAGAGGCCGAAGGGGTTGTTGAAAGATGTGGTCGTTACCATTCAGGGCCTGAAATTCCCCGTGGACTTTGTTGTGTTGGACATGGAGATCCCTGAGTCGGTAACTGATGCCCCCATCATTCTCGGACGTCCATTCTTGGCCACAGCCAAGGCGATGACCGACCATGATAGTGGGAAGGTATGCTTTCGCGTAGAGGGCGAAACCATACAAATAGAGACGATCGAAGAAATCAGAGCCAGAGAGGCAGAATGCTCAGAGCAGTCCAGCGAAGCAGAGCAGCTGACAGAGGAAGAGCTAGACATCCACCAGGTTTGTGACTTTGAGATGTCCGATGATGAATTCAGTTGGAAAGATCCCGCCGCACCGACCCTCGCCTTGCCTGCAGATTCACTCTATCTACAGCTCATGGCAGTCGAGAGCCGGGAGAGCACATTCCTGGATGAGGATATTTCTGAGGCTGACAGTGTTGTGATGAGTGGTGCCGAAGAGTTTCGATCTTGCTCGTCATCTTCTGATCCCTCGGATTCAGACATTGATTGGGATGAATTTGACGATTATTTGCCTTGTCTGATTCCTTCTGAGCTGACAGCCATGACAGAGTGCGAGCCAGTGCAGTGTATTGATGATTCAGCAGGCCGCCCTTCGTCAGACACTCATGCTGAGCGAGAGTTCTCCCATGCAGACCTGGTCGCGTTTACACAGACTTATCAGAAGCCAGATCTGCCACCTCCCAGTTGTCCTGAAAGAAAACCTCTGCCGCAGTCTATGAAGTACAGATTCCTTGCTGGAGAGCCAGAAATGCACCCAGTCATCATCTTAGCAGATTTGACTGGAGAACAAGAATCTCGTCTGATGGAGGTTCTTGAAAGAAACCGCAAGGCAATCGGTTGGAGTATAGCTGATCTCCAGGGGCTGAGCCCAAAGCTTTGCTCTCACCACATCTATCTTGAAGATAACGCTAAGCCGTCGCGTGAGTTCCAACGACGGCTGAACCCGAATCTTCGAGACGTAGTCATGAAAGAAATTTCCAAGTGGTGGAGCGCTGATTTCATCTATCCCATCTCCGACTCTAAATGGGTTAGTCCACTCCATGTGGTACCTAAGAAGACGGGTATCACTACAGTTGTAAATGAGTCTGGAGAGGAGATCGCTACCAGAGTACCAACTTCTTGGAGGGTCTGTGTGGACTACAGACGATTGAATGAGGCCACCAAGAAGGATCACTTCCCGCTACCATTTATTGATCAGATTATCGAGCGGTTAGCCGGGAAGAGCCATTACTGTTTTCTTGATGGGTACTCTGGATATAATCAAGTGGCCATTGCGCCCGAAGACCAGGAGAAAACGACATTCACCTGTCCGTTTGGGACCTATGCTTTCAGACGGATGCCCTTTGGTCTATGTAACGCTCCGGCGACATTCCAAAGGTGCATGTTGTCCATCTTCTCGGACATGGTGGGTGACTGTTTAGAGGTCTTCATGGATGACTTCTCGGTCTATGGCGACGGGTTTGATGCTTGTCTTGACTGCCTAGACCGTGTGCTGAAGCGCTGCATAGAGGTCAATCTTGTCTTATCCTGGGAGAAGAGTCATTTCATGATGACTCAAGGGACGGTCCTTGGTCATATCGTCTCCAACAGGGGCATGGAGGTCGATCCGGCTAAGGTGGAAATCATCAGAAAACTCAATCCACCGTCCAATCTGCGTCAGTTACGGTCTTTTCTGGGGCATGTCGGTTTCTACCGACGGTTTATCCAGGACTTCAGTCGAATTGCCCGACCGCTAACTGACTTGCTGACCAAAGACACCGAGTTTATTGTCAATGATAAGTGTCTTGAATCTTTTGAGACTCTCAAAAACATGGCTGTCTCAGCTCCTGTCCTTCAGCCACCCGATTGGTCTCTCCCATTCGAGATCATGACGGATGCTTCAGATTTTGCCGTTGGGGCTGTGCTTGGACAGAGGAGGGATGGTTTACCGTTTGCCATTCACTACGCCAGCCGGACTTTGGATGCCGCGCAGCGGAATTACACTGTAACTGAGAAAGAGATGCTGGCCGTAGTTTTTGCTCTTGATAAGTATCGATCATATATTCTTGGATCTAGAGTGACAATATACACTGATCACACCGCCATCCGGTACTTAATGGCCAAGAAGGATGCCAAAGCACGTCTCACCAGATGGATCCTTCTACTCCAGGAATTTGATATTGAAATTAAGGATAAGCCTGGAGTCAAGAATGTGGTGGCGGATCATCTCTCCAGATTGGAGAATCTTGAGGAATCTGAGCCCAGCGCACCTATAACTGAGACATTCCCAGATGAGGCGATCTTGGCTGTCACCTCACTCCCGTGGTACGCCGACTTTGTAAACTATCTTGTTGCCAAGACAGTCCCTCAGGGTTGGCCCAGGCAGAAACTTGAGACCTTCCTAGCTAAGGCCAAGTTTTATCATTGGGAGGATCCCGTCCTTTATCATGAAGGAGGGGATAGTATCTGGAGGAGGTGCATTCCTCAAGAAGAGCAGCATAGCGTCCTCACATACTGCCACAAGCTTGAGGCAGGAGGACATCATTCAGGAAAAAGGACAGCACAGAAGGTGCTTCAATCCGGCCTATGGTGGTCTACTCTCTTCAAGGATTCTGATGAGTTCGTGAAGAGATGTACTGACTGTCAGAAAATGGGAACCTGCGGACAGAGAGACATGATGCCCATGCAACCCATTCACTTCTGTGAGGTTTTTGATGCATGGGGGATTGATTTCATGGGCCCATTTCCTAAGAGTCAGGGATTCGAGCATATTTTGCTCGCTGTGGACTATGTCAGCCGATGGGTTGAGGCCATCCCCGCCCGAGCCGCAGATGCTAAAACCGTTTGCAAATTTTTGAGGAAAAATATCATTTCACGGTTCGGTGTACCTAGAGTCTTGATTTCAGACGGGGGGTCTCATTTCATCAATGACAAAGTCAGGGCCCTTGCAGACGAGTTCGGTATTGACCATCGGGTTGCTACTCCTTATCACCCTCAGACTAATGGTCTTGCCGAAGTATCGAACAGGGAGATAAAGACTATCTTGCAGAAAGTTGTCCGCCCAGACCGAAAAGATTGGTCGCAACTTTTGGACTCGGTCCTGTGGGCCTATCGGACATCTTTCAAGAATCCATTAGGGACATCTCCCTTTCGTCTCGTTTATGGCAAGCCGTGCCATTTGCCAGTGGAGATCAAGCACAAATCTTTTTGGGCAGTTACTGAGTTGCTTCTAGATCCAGAAAGTATAGGAGACCAAAGAAGAGCTGAATTGGCAGCCCTGGAGGAGTTGAGAGATACAGCCTTCTCCAACAGCCTACAGTACAAAGAGAAAGTGAAGACATGGCATGATTCGCATATCAGCCATAAACAGTTTGAGCCAGATCAGAGAGTATGGTTGTTCGATTCCAGGCTGAAGTTATTTCCAGGGAAATTGCAGAGCAAGTGGAAAGGACCGTATGTGGTCAGGAAGGTACATGACAATGGCAGCATCGACATATCCGAACCGTCATCTTCCGCTACCTTCCGCGTCAATGGTCAACGCTTGAAACTATATCTTGATCATGATCCACCGACCATTGACGTTGCCCCCATTCTTCTGGTATGAGATGTGTCTTTTGACTCTCATCATCTACATCTCATACATGGTGATCAATGCTCTTTTCCGCTGTACAGATCCATCTGTTTATATCACTCTATTGTCTGCTGATTTATTTTCTTCTTTTCTTCTTTTCTTCTTTTCCTTTTCTATTTTCTGTATCTATCAAAAAGGTGCCGCCCTTGTAGACAGTTCTCCATACTTAGGACGTACTTTGTCCTAAGTATAGGGGGGTGTGCACCCCGAGTTTTTCTCATTCATCTCGATCCTCTCCATTGTCTCCTCTTCTTATCTATACTTAGGGATATCTTACCCTAAGTATAGGGGGAGACAACCTGAGTACGATCTGTTCATTCCCACCCTTGACCCTCCCCGCTTTGTGTACAGTCTGCTATACTTAGGATTATTTAATCCTAAGTATAGGGGGGACGGTCAACTTCTCATTCATTGATTCATTCATCCATTCCTTTATTTATTTATTCTTTAGATTTTCCTATACTCAGTACGAGTTATGTCTTCTCTTTTCTCTCCGATCTATGAGGACATAGCTCAAGCTAAGTATAGGGGGGTCGTATATACTACGTATATACTTTAGCCATAACTCGTACTTTCGTATTTTCTTAATAAATATGGCTAAAAATTCTTTAAAATTCATTAAAAATCCTTACTAAAAAGATGTGATTATTCCTCAAATTCTTTTTATATTTACTGATTAATAAATCAGGTGAAAATGTTTTTTGCAAAATGTTTGAAAAATAGTTTGAAAATCTTTGTGAACATCTATTGAAAACTATTTTGAAAATATTTTGTTTCATGTTTTCAACCTTTGTAAAAATGTGCGGTTTGTAAAATTTCTTTTCTTTGTGTGAAATAAAATGTTTGAAAAATGATTTGCAAATGGTTTGAAAAATGGTTGCAAAAATGATTTGAAAAACCTATATATACTGTTTTGAAAGCCTTTGCAAAATGATTTTCAAATGTGTGTAAAATGTTTGTAAAAACTATTTTGGACTATAGTTTTCAAAAATTGTGTGTAAAATTATTTTCAAATAAGTTTGAGGAATATACACATTACACCAAAATCCACTGTATATATATATGTATAAAACTGACCACTTACCCTTGTAAATTTTTAAAATCCACTTCTTGTAAAAATAAGAAGCACTCCCGTGTACATATTTTAACCTATTTTTCAGCCAAAATCTTTTTGTTTTCAAAAATTCCCAAAAACATTTGCAAAACTAAAATCCAAAAACATTTGAAAAATCTTTGTGAAAAATACAAAAAAAAAATGCATCTGCATATGCATGCATCATCTTTTCAAAAATCCATAAAAAGTTCAAAATCCTTGAAAATTGCATCACAAAAATATTTTCTGCATTGCATTGCATAGCATTCGCATTTTTCGGATTGAGTTTGATAGTTGAACAAGTCTAAGTAAAATCCGAAGATTGGAGCTTGATTGGACCTTAAAATATACCTAATAACAGGAACCTTATAGGAACTGGGTTTGAGGTACTTCAGGTCTAGTTGACTTAATTCTTTGAGGATCACGGGACTTGGTTCAATGGATTCTTGACTGCCTAAGTAGAGTATTTCGGAGCACACGCACGACTCTTGTTGATAATGACCTAACTTGGACACCTGCACCTTTCACATAGCTCTCCACGGATGAGGTGGTGAGGAGGCAGTTTCCTTTGGCTTGGGGTAGCATATGAGGGTAGTACTTCTAGGCGGAACCTCTCTTCTTCTTCTAGTGAAGGAAGTGCACCTCAACTTGGTCTAGTGGTGATGAAGGCTAAAGACAGAAGCCGTGGGTTGCAATAAAGCTTCAAAAGAGGGATAGTCTACTGGCTCAAGAGGAAAATTTCTTGTATATATGCTGCACCATGTAGATATGTTGTACAGATGCAATTGAAAAAAAAAAAAAAAAAAAAGAGAGAAAAGAAAAAAGAGAACTCCAAAAAAGTGGTGGGTCGGATTGAAAATTTAATAACCCCACCGGAGTGTATATAGTCCAATAAAGCAAAAGCTTATGGTATCCATGTTACATCTCATGAAGCTTGCAGCGGAAGACTTAGCTACACTGGCTGAGCTTCCAAAAGTCTATACTTCTTCCCCCTCTTCTTGAGCCGGTTGTACTTGAACTTAGAAGGGAATACCCCGCTTCTCGAGGAAAGAGTCGCTAGACTGAGGCATTAGAGTTACCAGGTTGGGGGAGGTTGTTTCTTTGTTACTTCTGAGGTGGGGAGCTACATATCACTTACACTGTACGAGTCAGACTCATAGTCGTAAGAGTTTGCGTATGAGTTGAAGTATTTCTGACCTGGCTATTGAGGAGACTTGAGCAGAGTTTTGGGTTTCTCAGGGACTGTTGGATTTCAAACACGGTTCTCATTAAGGTTCCGACCGCACTAAATTTCCAAAGGTCCGACTTAAGCTCCAAACTTTGATTTTGCAAAGACAAGTTCGATAATTAAACTTAATCTAATTTTTTTTCTTTTTCTTTTCTTTATTTTCTCTTTTTGCACTTATTGCATAAGTGTTTGCTAGGGACTAGCAAAGGTAAAGTATAGGGGGATGATGAATCCACATTTCATCATCTTTATTCTATCATTTTGGCACCTAAAACCCTAGCAAATGCCTGTAAATAGCCTTAAATCAAGCATCTTAGCATTCATGCATGTGCATCTCAACAGTGTGTAAATTACTGTAATTAAGGCCAAAATTATAGAATAAATAAAGAAAAGAAAAAGAATAAAATATTGTAAATATTTTATGACCCAAAACCCCCGAGACCTAGGCATCTTGATGAATGGGTCGACAAGGAATAAAGTAGGGGGAGATAAGGTCAGAAATACAGTGTAAATACCTATACAATCTATTCATTCTTTATTCATTTTGGGACCTATTTCTGGTTCCACTTTTTGTACATCAAATAAAGAAACTTTGTACATGAAAGTTGTAGATAAATTAATAAAGAAAAATACAAAATTGATTTCACAAAAAGATAATGTACAGACAAAAAGATATGGTCTGAATAAAAACCCAGAATGCCAACTTCCCAGACCCGTATCTCACAAATAAAAACTCCAAACGCAGTGTACTCACCTTTAATTGTATATAGAATAAAATAATCTATCCAATGGTGGTGGTTTCGCATTTGGCGGAGCTACGGTCTGAAAGTTGACTTTTGGACCCTTATTGTACACTTGTACTGAATAAAATATTCAATTTATTCTTTATTCATTATTTATTCATTTTCATATTTTTATAATTTTGTAAATATTACTTATACTATATATGTGCGTTAAAATTGAAATAAAATGTAAAGGAAAATAGAAAATAAAATAATTGTATATATTCAATATACAAAACATCTCATAAAAATAAAATAAAAATATACTTATGCATATAAAAGTATGTTATAATTTTATAAAATACTAAATAAAAATAATAAGATTAAAAATACATAAAATAAAATAAAATATCAAAAGAACATAAGTATTATACCTATATAGGGTTACAAAAGGTGACTTGTAAAAATATATGTCATAAAAATAAATAAAAATCAGAATAAAATACTACATAAAATTTTGAACATTTTTTATTTTATAACTTTTATTTAATACGGCCATCTACTATTTTTAATTGAATTAATAAATGATTTTTACAGGGTTTTTCCTGGTTGGTCCACGTGGACCAACCAGGTGCAAACCCTAGTTGACCTCGGTCAACTAGGTGGCCTACCACCCTGTACCCTCTGACAGCCCTATCTTTGACCCAACTTCTCCATTTTTTTCGAGGAGCGGACTTGCACCATTTCGATTTGATTCCTTCTGCAAAATCCCTCCTCGTTCATCCCTCTATCCCGCCAAGTGATTACATGGGGGCGTGGATCGCTGAATCACCCCAGAAATCTCGATCTTTGGAGCTTCTCAGCCACTGAGTCAACCAAATAAAACCGCCCCTCCATTTTCAAATCAAATTTGAGCCCCCTTGGTCCACCCCTCTCCGCCTCTCCTGTGCTCCAATCGCTCGCCGGAGGTGACAGCTTCGCCGCGAACCCTTCAGCCAGGGCGTCTGAGGTCGAGGGAGCCTCCACCACCTCCGCCAAGTGCCGGCGTCGAGGTACCCCTTTTTCCTCTGGCTCCGGCCATCGAGGGCCTCCAC
Source organism: Ottelia alismoides (assembly GCA_037367405.1). Classification (NCBI taxonomy): domain Eukaryota; kingdom Viridiplantae; phylum Streptophyta; class Magnoliopsida; order Alismatales; family Hydrocharitaceae; genus Ottelia; species Ottelia alismoides. The sequence goes on along the minus strand of JAZKJV010007248.1, from coordinate 1,035,181 downwards.
CCGTGTTTTTCTTTATTGCATTTTCTTCCTGGTAGCTTAGGCTTTAAAAACCCCCAAAAAAATTCCAAGATCCATCGCTTAAATCGCTCAATCAAGCACCTTGGCCGGAGCGCACCTCCGGCCGTGCATCTCCATTTCGATTCGACTATTCCCAAGGGCATTCGAGGGTCCAGGCATTTTGCCCTGGACCCCTTGACTTTGTTTGCAGGTCCAAGCCACTTCACGAGCGCCTGGAGGCGAGTTTTGGAGCTCGCCGGAGCAGCAGCAGCCTCCCAGCTCCGCCCGCTGCCCGAGAGCACCACGGGCTTCCCCGTGGATTTTGAACGCCCCCAGGAGATAGAGGACCGTCCCAGGAGCCTCCACGGTCATTTTGAAGCACATTCGTCACCGGCGGAGGGAGATTGAGGTCGGGGAAGCTCGCCCTCGCCGGCGTTCTTCCCAGTTCTTGCAACCCTCTTCCCAGCCGTCCGATTGAGGAGGAGCTCCAGATTGAGCAGCGGCCGTTGGATCTTCCTCGGCCTCGACCGTCAGATCACCTCAGGAGGATCTAATCTCGGCCGCTGATCCTCGAAGCGTCATCGGCCGTCCAGAGCTTGCCACGTGGATAAGTGAAGCGCGCCCAGCCGTTGGATCGTCTCCCGTCGTCCCAGCCGTTGGATGTGTGCCACGCGTCCTCATCAGAGCCCCGGAGCGAGGGTATTTTGCATCCCAACCCTCGCGATTTTTGTATTTATTTATTAGTCTATAAACTTTCGTCTGTAGTTTAAATATTTTGTAAAATTTGCAAGGAGACCCCTAGGTTTTCTTTATTTGCAGTTAGGTCCCTCGCCACGTCACCTCACGTGACCAGTTCACGTGAGGTGTGGGCATTTTGCAGAGGTATCCTTGGTCTTTTGTTTATTTCGTTTTAGCCCTAAAACTTTCAGAGCACGTGTAATACTTCTGGGTATTTTGCATGTTAACCCCCAGACTTTTGTGAAATTGCGTTTCAGTCCCTCCCAGGCGCGTGCAAGTCACGCGCCCTGGTGGGTAATTTGTAGGCGTGCCCAGTCGGGTCTTGTATTTACGTTTTGATCCCAGAAGTTAAATATAACGGGTATATTTTTGTGGAAAATTGCATTGTTGTCCCTGGATGTTTCTTAAATTGCATGTATGCCCTTGCCAGTACTGCTTAATGTTGGGACCCTTGTTTTAATTGTTTAAAATATCATTTTAACCCCAAAAATCTCACAAAAATAGGATTAGGTTTCTGGATAGGTGTACTTTAACGCCCATATTTTAGTTTTTGATTTTACTTTAATTTTGTATTCATTAAAAATCAAAAACACCTATTTTGTGCACTGTCTAGCTTAGAAAATACCAAAAAAATATCAAAACACCTCTAAAAATTCCAAAAAATTCACCTAGTGTCTATTTTATGCTACTTTAGTGTCAGTCCAAAAATCATTAAAAATCTCAAAAGAAAAACACTAAAAAAAATTAAAAACACTCAAAAACTTCAAAAAAATATATAAAATAGTAGAAAAACCTAAAAATTGCAAACTCAGCTTCTGTTTCTTCCTTATCTTGTTCTTTTTATTAGAAAAATAGTGTGAAATATTTTTGCTACTGGTTTCTATTTTGGAATCCCATTTTTATCACAGCCAGCCTATTTTGCACTGTTCTGTCTTATTTCAGCTTTTAAAAATACCAAAAACATCTTGAAAAATCCCCAAAAATCTCAAAAACAGTAAAAAACCCACAAAAATTTATTTGCTTGCTTGCTTAGTGTAGACACTCACACCCTCACACACTTAGCTCTTGCTAGGACTACACTGCTTGCTCCCTGTGTTCGAACTCTCTGCATACTTGCCCATATACATCATTTGTGCAGAGTTAAAAATAAATTTTAACTCCACATTTATTTCTAATTGTTGATTTTTAGTGTGGGTTAATTGTTGATTTAGTCATTATTTGGTGTGGTCAATACACCGACTGTTGACTCGCCTTGTGAGTCAATACGACCGCACTCGATTTCGGCTTTATCAGAGCCTCCCTCACTGACCTCCCCCCCCCCCCGCCCCGCCTCTCGCGCGCGCCTGTCGCTCGCACCTCCCCCCAGCAACCCCCCGCGAAGCCCCCCCTTGCGCATGTGGCTCACACCTCCCCGCAAAGCCTCACCTTCTGCCAAAACCGCCACCCACCCCCCTCCCGCGCCGCCTCCCTTGGCTCGAAAGCCCCGCCCCCAGCTCGAAAGCCGCCCCCCACCGGATTCGAGCTCCCCTCCTGCACCTCTCTGCCCCTACAGCTGGGCCCACATTGGTTCCGTCATCAGTGAATAGGGGAAGTGAAGTGCAGATGAAGAAGAAGATAGAAGGAAGGAGGAAACAGGAAGAATTCCAACCGTTAGATTTTATATGGTTTGATTAACTCAGTTTTAACCCACTCAAGTTAGGTCAAGATGTGTCAATTTAACGGTAGGGTTCGTGGGGTAAGACGGAGCAAGTTTACAGGGTCCAAGGAGGAATTACGATGTTTCGAAGGTCGTAGTGGTAATTGGCAAAGATTATAGGGTCTGCCGGGTAAAAATCCTTTTTTTAAAAAAAATTGTCGGAACACAACTGTAAGAAAATTTTACTAAATCAAGCTTTTATTTATATAAATCATATTTTGGTTTATCTCATTAACATAAAAAATAACCCGAGTGACACGACTGTTATTTATCCAAAATAGCATACAACTGATATTGCAAAAAAAAGAGAGCGGAATAAAACTGATATTGCAGAATCTAAGAGGGGCACAATCATTTTAAAAACCCAATATATATGTATGTATATTATTTTTTAAGAAAAAAATATATTTGTCCAACTTCCGAGTAATAATAACACATGGCATTGCGACGTGGGTCCGTTGCTTTCAATTCTACCACCCCCTTAAATTTTGGACAGAAAGGCCCACCACAGTGCTGGAATTTACAGTTCCGTTTGGGTCCATTCCATCATCTCTGTTTTGTCATTCATGTTCCTCCAATTACGAGGTACTGGAGTTTAAATCACTGGTCTGGTGGTAGTGCAGTGTGCTTAAACCTTAAAAGATCCAGCTTTGAATATCAAGAGGGCCCAAAATTACCGGACATGCTATTAAAAAAATCCCTTCCCCCCATGAGAGGTGCATTTATAGACATGAACCTCCTCGTGTCGTTCGCCCTCAACTCACCACGCCCTGTTGGTTGATGCATCCCGAAACCGCCGCCATGTCGTGTAACCGCCTCACAGCGATTTTAGTTTTAACCACTCGATCATTCTGCGACAATCGTTCCAACGCATGAGACATAATCATGCATGCATGATTATTTTCAAGATGATAAAATAATCAATGCAGTACTTTGAGTGGATCAAATAAGGACTCGTGATCTGACTCATGTTTGTCATTTATTTTATCTAGTTAGTTTGAAATAACATAGCCTACAATATATTACACAAAGCCTTCATATATTGACACCATAAACAAATAGAATTCATAATCATCGCATCGATACACCTTCTCTACCGATTGCCCTAGTACCGGTATACATTTGTCCATTATCAAGACCTACACGTGAACTATTGGTGGGCCAGTTCACAACCCTTACACCTGCCCGTGCACTTTGCTCATGGCTTAGAAAATTGAATTGTTAGGGTTGCTTTATATATGATTCTTTGCTATTTTTTAAGCCTTCTCTAAGCCTATATAAGGACATCCTATCTACCCTAAACAAACACATAATACACTACCACTAAACTCATCCTACAAAGTCATTCTATGGCGAGTTCAAGAAGCCAAAGGAGTGTTCTAGAGAAGCTATCTCCGATCGCTATGTTCAAAGATGCTCTAAACATCACTCGATATGCATTTCATATTCTGTTCATGTTTTGAAAAACTTTATCAAGTATTGTAGTTATCTTTATTCTTAGCTAGAAGCAATTCTTTTTGAAGACCTGCCTTCCAAAACAGAAAATAAATCATTGGTGAGGTATTCGAATATTAAGATGTTTATAGCGAATGTGCTTCTTTCGTAGAAGATAAATTATGGTAAGATGTGAGCTTTTGTAAATAGTTTGGACTACAAGCAGACGTAGTTTGACAGTTGGCATTTATACGACTTAAGAAGACCAAGCTCAAGCACAAGACATAGCCATTGTTTAGGGTAAACTATATAAATCTCTGTGTCATGAATTACTTATGTAGTTGTTTGCTCGTGCTTATGATTGATATACTTTTTCAATTTGATCATTTTCGGTGAAGTATTATCTGCCCTCCCCCTTGAGTGCACTTCCATTAGGTATTAGAGCATCCAAGTTGAAGTGATCTCTAATGTAATATATGTACATCAGCAATTATGAGTTCAAATGATACCAACAACCATGTTGAGGGACAAGCTACTATATGCCTGCCCCGCTTTGACGAAACCAATTATACACACTAGAAGAAGAAGAAGAAAATGTCGATCTATCCACATGAATTCTTTCAATATCGAAAATCATGGAGAAAGAAATCAATATTCCTGAGATTATCAAGGAGCTTGAAAACTACACTTCTACTAAAGAATGACAATAGTAAGAAACGGGAAGAATATGAGTATCTTGTACTGTGCTCTATCTATTAATGAATATGACACGATATCTCAACTTGAGACAACTAATGAAATCTTGAGATGTCTTAAGGTAACCATAAAGGGTATCGATCAAGCGAAGAAATCAAAAGATCTATGTACTTAGAAAATAAGTTTGAGTTTTTCAAAATGACAACCAAAGAAATGACTACAAGATTTACCAACAATATAAATCCACTCAAGGGTCTCGACAAGGAATACTCAATCAAAGACAAGGTAGAGAAGTTCATGCGAGAACCCATTAAGCAATAACAATCAAAGATAGCTGATGAATACCCATTCATCACTCTTTATTCTTATATTTTAGCTACAAAAACCTATGCAAATGCATGTAGATATGTGTAAATAGGAATAATTAGCAAAAGCATGCATTTTGTAAATATTTATAATTAGCATGTTCTTGTGCAAAAATAAAAGAATAAAGAGGAAAAAGAAAAAGAGGGAAATATTTAGAATAAATATTGAGCAACCTAACCCAAGGGAGGGCTCAGCATGGGCCTGACCGCATAAAAGCCAAGTAGAGGGAGATAGGGGCTCATGTGTATATATTTTTGTAAATAAATAAAAATTATATTTTCCTCACCCAAAAATATGTTGTAAATATTTGTAAATATTTGTACATATTTATAAAGTATAAAAACAAAACAAAAAAAAACTAAAAAAATTAAAAAGATTAAAAATATCCTCTCACCATGTACATAGACCATCCTCCCTACATGTATTTAACCTTGTAAATAAATTTATTTATTTTCAAAACTTTTTGTTAATATTCTATGTATATATTGTAAATAAAATAAAATAAAAAGAAGTAAAACAAAAATCAAATAAAAATTACAAAATTAAAAATACAAAAATATATTGTACATATGCCATGTACATAGTTGTACATAACTATTTATTTCCCTTATGTATATAAATAATAAAAATAAAATAAAAATATCTTCTTATTCCTCATTTTATTCTATAAATAAATAAAATATAAAATAGGAATAAAAATGTATAAAAATAACTAATTAAAAAATAAAAATTAAAAACCCTATATTGTATATATACCTATATATAGCCCTAATATGTAAATACCTTATTTTTATTTTGAAAAATTAATTAAAAATCACCAAAAAATAGAGAAAAATAAAATAAAAATATTTTATGTTTTACGTTTTTGCTAATTCCATCATTTTCTAGCCTAAAATAAAGAAACAAAAATAAAAATGCGTGGCCTCTCCTGATTGGTCCACGGGGGATGTTGACCCCCGGCCAACTCCCCCCGCGGACCTTCTTCTCTCGCGGATCGGGCTGTCGACCCGATTTCTCTGATTTTTCCCCGCCTGATCCGCCTGCCATTCGCGCAAACCCCGGGTCCTAATCCTTCTTCTTGCATCCGAGATCCTCGCCCGGGGGAGTGCATTGGGATCCGCGCTTCACGCTACCCTACCCGATCGATTCTTGCCGGACCCTCCACAGTATATAGCCTGAGCTCCGCCGCATTCTTTTTCCATCTTTGGCTCTCCACCCTTCATCCCGTGACCTCCACCGCAGTCCCTGAGGTGACAGCTCTCGATTGCCCGTGTTGCAGCGAGGAGGAGGTGGTCGGACCACTGATCCGGCGACGTAGCGCCGCCGTGCTCCGCCCCGTGCAGGAGGTCGAGCCTCAGGACTTGACGACCTTCGAGGCCACGACCAGGAGCTACCTCAGCTCTAGCACAGTCTACCACACCGCCCAGGTAACCTTCTAGCTTTCCCATTTCGCCTAATTTCTTGTTTCCCCCAAATCGTAGCTTCGCCGTATTCCGTTGATTCCGACCATATCGCGTATCCGTTCGATCATCGGAACACCCAGTCACCTTTGCCATCCCTCCACGCACCTTCTCCGCCCCTTCGTTCAACCCAGCTCGCACAGGAGCTGGGGTTCGAGCTCCACCGTTCGTCGCTCGCCGGAGCTCGCTCACCCCGACGCATCGCTCACCCCCGCACCACCTAACCGGGTCGAGGCATTTTGCCCTCGACCCGCGAAGCTCTTGAGCTACTTTGCAGGTCCAGAGGAGGCCATCTGAGGCCTCCCCACGTCTAGGCCAGGAGCTCTCCTCCGTCGACCTCGCCGGAGCCCCTCCAGGGCTCGGCTGGGCCACCGGAGGCCACCAACAGCTGCGGAACTTCAGTGCGAGTCTTCTCCGATCTTCAGAGGCAGCTGAGGAGGACCCCAGCACGCGCACGAGGCCGGCGAAACTCGTCGGCCACCTGTTCTTCGAGGGTCCTCGACCACCGTCCGATCACCCTCAGAGCTCCAGTTTTCATCGTGACCGTCCATCCATCGAGGAGCAACCACCGTCCGATCATCTCGAGGGTTGATCGGGTCCGTCAGAGCAGGGAGAGAGGCGCCAATCACCCGCACCCATCAGATCTTCCACGTGCCCTCCTCTGCGCCGTCGATCGGCCCACGTGCGAAAGGAGAGAGAGACGCCCGCGCCCAGGACCGTTAGATCAGCCACGCGTCCATCATCCAGCCGTCGACGTAATAAAGGGGTAAATTACCGTAGGCCCCCTCGTAGTTTATGTTTTTAGATTTAGTCCTGTAAATATTGTTTGCCTTTTATTTACGTTGGGATATTTGCACTTGGGACCTGGTACTTTAGTTTAATTGCAGTTATGCCCCTGTGAGTGTCTGTCACGTGCTTCGCCACGTGCTTTATTTGGTGTATTTGCAACTCTACCCCTGTAGTTCTGGATGTTTGTTAATGAATAGAAACTTTTTAGTAATTGCATATATGCCCCTGTGAACGTTTTATTTGCACATGTGCGTCTTTTAGTGGGTTATTTGCATAACATCCCCTGGACTTTTTGGTACGAGTTACCAAAAGGTCCTAGAACTTGTTTTTATTACCAGAAGGTCCCTGAGTGCCCCAGGCACGCGCCACGCGCGTGACTTGCTGGGAAAATTGCACCTGGACCCCCAGAACTTCGGGTATTTGCACTTCAGTCCCTGTGCACAGTGCCCCCTTTTGATTTTTAAATAAAATATCAAATCACCTTCAAATTCGATGAAAATTTGACACATGGCTCCTGCCATGTTGTAGGATTTTTGAGAATTTTCGAGGACATTTTTGATTTTATTTGTTATTTTTAAAAATTCAAAAACCTCTATTTTAGCTACTGTCTAGGATTAAAAATCCCAAAAAAATATAAAAACCCCTCAAAAATTCCATAAAAATTAGGTGATGTTTCTTTTGTGGGTTTTGATTTTCTAGCCAATTTTGTCTATTTTTCATTGCTTAAAAACCCTAAAAATTCAAAAACGCTTAAAAACTCATAAAAATCATAGTAAATAATTTAAAAACCCAAAAACAATAGTTTTGGTGCTCAAATTTTCCTCATTTTATCTAGTTTACAGGAAAATTACCTCCAGGACTTCTTGAGATCCTTAAATATTTTATTTTTGGATTTTGGGCCTGGCTGGACAATACCTTGTCTTTTTAGTACTGTTTGATTTTTAGAAAATAAAATATACATTATAAAAATCCCAAAAATTCACCAAAAACACTAAAAAACCTAAAAAACATAAAAACATTTTTGTTTGAATTTTTGCTTGATTTTTGATACATTAAATAATTAGTTGAAGCTTGCTTTATTTTGTGTTTCTTTTATTTTCTTCACATTTAAAAATCCAAAAAAATATAAAAAGCATTAAAAACCACTAAAAATACTTGTCTTTTCTTTTATTTTATTTTTACTACTTCGTAGGCCTCTGGCCAACCCGTGCTCCGTGTGTTCGACCCTGGGTGCTATACCAGGTTAATCTCATAGCTAGACTGCTGATTTTGTGCTTGATTGATTTTACGTGTTTCGAGTGGTCTGATTTTTCTTGATTGACACGTCTGAGTGACTGAGGTCGTAACGACCGTCTCAGATACCTGATTACCTTAGTTGCTCGGGACTTCGTGTCATCAAAATGGCGCCGTTGCCGGGGAGCACGGCTTAGTAGTTCTTTTCGTTTTATTTTCGTTTTTATTTTTTTTTCGCGGCTTTTCGCAGCTCTTCGGAGCCCGCGGCTTTTCGCGGCTTTTGTATCTATTTTCTTTTTGTTTTATTTTGATTTTCTTTTATTTTTATTTTTTGTTTTATTTTGTGTGTTTATTTCTTTTTCCATTTTTGCATATATACCCTCACTTTTATTTTCATTTCTTTTTCTTTATTGTTTGATTATTTTTGCCGGTCTGACCACTCTTCTCTTTATCTTGCGAGGGCCCGAGGACCGCGGAGGCGACTTTCGAGGAGCCTGAGCAGCCGAGGAACTTGGAGGCGGCTTCCTTCTTTTCGAAGCCGCAGGAGAGAGCGAGAGAGAGAGAGAGTTGAGTGGGTGAGGATAGCTTAGGTTTTTATTTCATTTTTATTATTATTGTAATAATACAGGGACAGGACTTGGACACTTTTGGACTTGTGACCGTAGCGGGTCTGTTCCGCCGAGCACCGGTGTGCTCGGGGGACCCATTAGGACCTTCGGGTTTTTCGCGGCTTTCTTCGCGGTTTTTCTTTTTCTTTCTTACTGTCTTTTTCGGTTTTTCGCGGTTTTTGCTCGAGCCCCTAGACTTAGGATTTTCTGGTGAATGTGCCGTAACTAGTAGGATCCACACACCTAATTGCATATCTGTTCCTATAGACCGTAATTGGACCTACTTAAAATCAATAATAAAAATAACCGACTCGCTAGCCTCCGTAGCCTACGTGCCGTAGCCCGTCCTGTAAAGCGCTTACTCCTACCCCCGATTTGTCGGGCAGGGGAGGGACGGGTCAAGACCGGACTCTTTGGCTTGGAGGTCGGTGACCGGTTAGACGGTTCTTCGCTAGAAGTTGCTCGTCTAGGACTCGGCTTTTCCCGCTGCATCATTTAGCTTAGTTTTAATTCTGTCTTTTATTTTATGCGCGGATCATATTGCATGTAGAGAGCTGGAGCAAGGTACGCATTTCTGACTTTGCATGCATCATTGATTTCTCGTGCATCGGCTTTTTCGACTTCTCCCCATGTTTTTGACTTAATAATCAGGAGAATCGAAAAATTCGTTAGGCGATTTGTTTGCTTTGAAAAATATTAAAAAAAGTGAAACCATAAAATTGGGACTGCTAAAATTATTGACCTTAAAACTCGCTCACCCTAAAAAATTTGTCTTGGGGAGAGCAACCCCCTCATTGCTTGGTTTGTATGCGCGAGAGAGTGACCCGCACACTAGGTAGAGCCCCCCGTTGCTAAACCCGACTGATTACTGACTCTTCCGTGCGGGCCAGTCGGTTGGGTTAGCAGCGGATATCCCAACAGGTCACGTAAGCGCTCTGATATTTGTGTGTTCACCAAAATAAAATTGACAAGATAATTTGACCGAACTTTCACGGTCTTCAGCTCGCGTTGCGTTGGTGAACCGGGGGTTTGTTTTCAGATCATAATTTTTCCAGATCTCATCCGCCCTACTCGCCAGATCAAGATGATGGGTAGACGGTCTCTTAGGCAGCCTCTGGCTGCACCGCTTTCGGGCGCGTCTACCTCATCATCTAGGTTGGCTCGCGAGAGCTCAGACCCGCTCTCCGAGCCCGAGTACGACTCCACCCTGTTCCTCCTCGATCCCCTTTCTGATCTACCTGAGAGACACGAGCCCGAGGAAAGATTGATACATTTGACAGCACCTGAGTTGGGCTCGTTTGATTTTGCAGACGTCGACATGGCCGGAGCCGGCAGTTCAGACGATCACTCCCGCCGACCAGAGCATATTGTACTAGATCAGGGAGCGATCAACTCCACCCTGATCGCATCACTCGATACAGTCCAGCAGCAGCTCTGCGATCAGGGGGCATTTATGATTGAGATGATGAGAGAGTTGGAGAGGCTCAGAGCAGAGAGAGACCAGCAGAGCGAGCCCGAGGAGCCCGATGATGCACAGGCACGAGCCGCAGCAGCAGCAGCAGCAGCAGCAGCCGCGGCCGCCGCCGCAGCGGCAGCAGCCGCAGGAGGAGGAGGACCACCGAGACCGATGCGGGAGTTGCACAACCTCGGATCTACACTGATGCACCATTGGGTGGTGGTTCCAGCTATTGTGGGGGACTTCAAGTTCCCCCCGAACACCTTGCAGATGCTTCCTCGGTTCCATGGACTTGCTATAGAGGAGCCCCACCTCCACCTCCAGGAGTTTCTGATGATTTGCAGCACTGTCCACGACCGGCATGTGGACCAGGATACGATCAAGATGATCGCCTTCCCCTTTTCACTGGCAGATAGAGCAGCCACCTGGCTGAAGCATTTGGGGAGGTTTGTCTACACCTGGGAGCAGCTCCGCACCGAGTACTTGAACAAGTACTATCCACTCGGGCGGACGAATGCAGCGAGGGCCCTGATCAGCAACTTCTCCATGTTCCCCAACGAGCAGTTTCACGAGGCTTGGGAGAGGTTCCGAGAGCTTCTGGACAGATGCCCGCACTACGACATCACGAAGCCGAACCTTGTGCAGAGCTTCTTCAGCGGGTTGTCACCAGAGCTACAGGGCCTGGTGAATGCTTCTTGTGGCGGGTCCTACTTCGCCAAGGACCACGACCAGGTCTGGGCCATTTTTGAGGAGATGGCAGAGAATTATATGGTGATGTCTCAGACCCGGCTCTATACTCAGAAGACCCAGCCACATCAGCCAGGACCCGTGCAGTACCAGCGGATAGCACGGGTAGATGCAGGTCCGTCCAGTTCGTCCGCAGCCGCAGCAGTACAGGCAGAGTCGTCAGCTGCAGACATGGGTATCATTAGCGAGAAGTTGGACCGCATGGAGCTGATCGAGAAGAAGCAGTGCCAGAGTATCACGCAGATGGAGCAGATGGCACAGGTCTTGAGCGACATGAAGACACAGCTCATGTGTCTCCAGGAGGCACAGACGGCTTCTCAGCCCCGTCTTCAGTCGCGAGGCGACGCCGGCAGCAGCAGCAGCTCGTCCCAGCGCTCCAGCACCCCCGTGCAGCCTAGACAGGTTCACCTTGTACAGGCGGAGCCGTACCAGCAGCCGCAGCCACCCTACCAGTCCCCACCATCTCCAGAGATGCAGATGGTGGTCTACCAGCCGGACCAGCCTCTGGCAGTACTCCCGCCAGCCCCTTTTGATGCCGAGCCGTTGATGGATGTCAACGGGATTTGGTACGACCGCCCTCAGCCTGGGATCCGACGGGACCATCCCGGATTCAGGTGGGGGAGTGGTGGTGCCCAGCCCCAGCAACAGCCGTCAGGACAGGGAGGGCAGTACTCCCATCAGAGAGACCAGCACCAGCCGCAGCAGCAGCCCCCGGCATATCACCAGCAGTCATCCTACGGTCCTCGTCCCTATCAGCAGCAGGGACAGTCTTGGATACGTGAGCAGCAGGCTCACCAGGGATACCAGCAGCACCCTCCATCCTACCCCTCTTACCCACCACAGCAGTTCCAGCAGCCTCACCCACAGAGAGGCCACCCGTCGGGCTCCCACGAGAGCCCCGCCTTGGACGACATCGCCCGCCTCCTCACGGACCAGCAGGCTACATTCCGACGGGAGATGGACGAGTTCCGCCAGGAGATGCGGGACCTGGTGAGAGGGAAGGCCGCCATACCAGCCCAGATAGAGCCGAACCCGAATAGCCTCAAGAGAAAATCTGAGCAGGTAGTGCATACTGAGTTAGCCACTCCTAGTGATCCATTTGATGATACTTCTTCGGATCTATTTGATGCTGATTTTGTCACACTTAGGAGCGGTAGGACCCCAGCAGGCGGCGGCGCCTCATCTGAGCACCATCCCGAGGCGCCACAGGAGGAGGAGAGTGGTACTGAGGCCGCTCCAGATGATGACGGTGGCACTGAGGCCACCAAGGACGCTGATCCCACCGGCGGTACTGAGGCCGCCACTTCACCAGATCTAGGAGGTGGTACTGATGCCACCCGTTCAGCCGAGCCAGCCAGCGGTACTGATGCCGCACGACGTCTACCAGCAGCAGCAGCAGAGCAGCCAGCCCGTGGTGGTACTGAGGCCACCGGTGTTTGTACAGACAGTGATGTTGTTTTTCCTCGTGTTCATGTATCTCGGAACTCTGCTATGAATAAAGGAAAAGATTTACTTTCTTCTGGTCCCACTGTGGTGCATGATGTATGTGTGGATCCGGTCCTTGAACCGTCTAGACCTTTTCCTAGTCCTTCATCTGAGAAGGACCCAGTGATCCCCTTCCCTAGAGCCCTTCAGATGGGGAAGGGGAAGAAAAAAGAAAATCCTAAAAAGAGAGAGCTTGAGGAGTTCAGCCAGAGCATGATTGATCGATTCCATATCCAGCTGACCCTCCAGGAGGCTTTGCAGCACATCCCCCTTCTCCAGCGATCTTTGAGAGAGAGGACTACAGTCAGGAGGAGAAGGAGGAACCACACTTCAGAGATCCATGTGCTAACCAAAGCCACGTGCTTTGCGATCCAGAACCGGCTGCCAGCCAAGAGGCCAGATTCAGGGGCCCCGTATGTCAGATGCCACAGATTAGTGAGCAGAGGTTCGACCGTACTCTTCTAGATAGCGGATCGTCGATCAACCTTCTTCCGCAGCCCTTCTCGACCGCTCGAGTTGGGCACTCTTCGACAGAGCAGTACAGTCCTTCAGTTCGCTGATCGATCTGTCAAGAGGCCGAAGGGGTTATTACGAGACGTTATCGTCACTATTCAGGGCCTGTAATTCCCCGTGGACTTCGTAGTGTTGGACATGGAGATCCCTGAGTCAGTGGCCGATACCCCCATCATCCTTGGTCGTCCGTTCTTGGCCACAGCCAAGGCGGTGACTGATCATGATAGCGGGAAGGTGTACTTTCGCGTCCAGGGCGAGAGTATACAAATAGAGACGGTCGAGGACTACAGAGCCAGATTCAGAGCCCGCTCAGGTGCGAGTACCGATTCGGAGCAGCTGACAGACACAGAGCCAGACATCCACCAGGACTGTGATTTTGTGATCACAGATGATGAGGCAGCTTGGGCAGATCTTGAGACACAGACCACCCTCTCACTTTCAGATACAGCTGATGTAGAGACGATAGCAGAGGAGAGTCTGGAGAGCACAGACCTGGGTTCAGGATACTATTGAGGCAGCAAGCCGGTCCTCGATCGTAGCACCTTGTTTTCTGGTGGTACTGAGGCCACCTTGTTTTCTGGTGGTACTGATGCCACCGCTTCTGATACAGATCCCTCGGATTCAGAGTCTGATTGGGCCGATTACTATGATCAGATGCCAGACCTGAGTCCATCAGAGCCTATAGATGAGGAGGAGGTAGAGGCAGAGCAGACCAGAGACAGTGCAGTTGAGCCGCCTTCCCCCGATCCAGTTTGCGAGAGTACGCTTTCACTTTCCCAGGAAGATATGGCCGACCTTGCAGCTTTCACTCAGTTTCTTCCACAGCCAGATTTGCCGGCACCCAGCATTCCATAGCTGAAGCCGCTCCCTACTTCGCTGAAGTATCGATTCCTTGTGGGCGATCCAGAGATGTACCCAGTCATCATCTCCGCCGAGTTGACTGGAGAGCAGGAATCCCGTTTGATGGGGGTTCTTGAAAAGAACCGCAAGGCGATCGGATGGAGCGTAGCAGATCTCCATGGGATTAGTCCATCAGTGTGCTCCCACCATATCTATCTCGAGGATGGGGCGAAGCAGTCGCGTGAGTTCCAGCGGCGTCTGAACCCCAACCTGAGAGAGGTTGTGATGAAGGAAATATCAAAGTGGTGGGGTGCAGGTTTTATTTATCCCATTTCCGACTCCAAGTGGGTCAGCCCCTTGCATGTGGTGCCCAAGAAGACGGGCATCACGACTGTGATCAGTGAGTCGGGAGAGGAGATCGCTACACGAGTACCCACCTCTTGGAGGGTTTGCGTTGACTACAGGAGACTCAACCAAGCCACCAAGAAGGACCATTTCCCCCTGCCTTTTATTGACCAGATCATTGAGAGAATGGCAGGGAAGAGCCACTATTGCTTCCTGGATGGGTAATCGGGCTACAACCAAGTGGCCATCGCTCCTGAGGACCAGGAGAAGACCACCTTTAACCTGTCCCCTCGGCACATATGCTTTTCGACGCATGCCATTTGGGCTATGCAATGCCCCTGCGACTTTTCAGAGGTGCATGCTGTCGATCTTCTCGGACATGGTAGGGGAGTGCTTAGAGGTCTTCATGGATGATTTCTCGATCTAACGGCGACGGATTTGATTCTTGTCTTGACTGCCTAGATCGAGTACTTCAGCAATGTATTGAGTATCACTTGGTGCTATCTTGGGAGAAGAGTCACTTCATGGTGACTCAAGGGACGGTGCTTGGCCACATCATCTCCAACAGGGGCATGGAGGTTGATCCGGCCAAGGTTGATGTCATTAGGAAACTCACACCGCCGTCCAATTTGAGGCAGCTACGTCATTTCTTGGGCACGTTGGATTTTATAGGAGATTCATTCAGGACTTCAGTAGGATTGCCCGGCCGTTGACTGACCTCTTGACGAAAGACACCGAGTTCCTTGTCGATGACAAGTGTCTTTCGTCGTTCGCTACTCTCCAGCAGTGTATTATTGAGGCTCCTGTCCTCCAGCCGCCTGATTGGTCTCTCCCATTCGAGATCATGACGGACGCCTCCGATTTTGCCGTAGGGGCAGTGCTGGGACAGAGGAGGGATGGAGTGCCATTTGCTATACACTACGCTAGCCGCACATTGTATTCCGCCCAGCGGAATTACACGGTCACAGAGAAGGAGATGCTAGCCGTAGTGTTTGCCCTGGATAAGTTCAGATCATATATCATCGGATCTAGAGTGACTTTGTTTACAGATCATACTGCCATCAGGTACCTCATGGCAAAGAAGGATGCCAAGGCCAGACTGACTAGATGGATCCTTCTACTCCAGGAGTTCGACATTGAGATTAAGGATAAGCCTGGAGTCAAGAATGTGGTGGCGGATCATCTCTCCCGATTAGAGCAGCCTGAGGATTCTGAGCAGATTGATCCTATTAGAGATACCTTCCCAGATGAGGCGATCCTTGCTATCGCCTCACTCCCATGGTACGCCGATATTGTGAACTTTCTCCGTTGTTGGGAAAGTCCCACAAGATTGGCCCAGGCAGAGGCTTGAGACCTTCCTAGTGAAGGCCAAGTCTTACCATTGGGAGGATCCCATCCTTTACCACGAAGGAGGGGATAGCGTCTGGCGTCGGTGTATTCCTCAGGAGGAACACCATAGCGTCCTCACTTACTGCCACAAGCTTGAGGCAGGAGGACATCAATCTGGGAGGAGAACGGCACAGAAAGTGCTCCAAATCCGGCTTGTGGTGGCCTACCCTCTTCAAGGACTCAGATGAGTTCGTGAAGAGGTGTACTGACTGTCAGAGGATGGGCACTTGTGGACAGCGTGATATGATGCCAATGCAGCCCATTCACTTCTGTGAGGTTTTTGACGCATGGGGCATCGATTTCATGGTCCATTCCCTAAGAGTCAGGGATTTGAGTACATTCTTTGGCCGTAGACTATGTGAGTCGTTGGGTGGAGGCTATCCTCGCCCGAGCCGCTGATGCGAGGACAGTTTGCAGATTTTTGAGGAAGCACATCATCACGCGGTTCGGGGTTCCACGAGTTCTGATTTCTGATGGGGGATCTCACTTCATCAACGACCAGGTGAAGGCACTTGCTAGCGAGTTCGGCATAGACCATCGTGTTGCTACACCATACCATCCACAGACGAATGGTCTAGCCGAAGTGTCGAATAGGGAGATCAAGACTATTCTGCAGAAAGTCGTCCGCCCTGACCGAAAGGATTGGTCACAGCTTTTGGACTCGGTCTTGTGGGCATATAGGACGTCTTTCAAGACACCTTTGGGCACATCTCCCTTTCGCCTCGTATATGGCAAGCCATGCCATTTACCTGTTGAGCTGAGGCACAAGTCACTTTGGGCAGTTACAGACATTATCATGGATCCAGATGGTATGGGAGACCAGAGGAGGGCAGAGCTAGCTACCCTGGAGGAGCTTAGAGATGCAGCTTTCTCGAGCAGCCTACATTATAAGGAGAAAGTCAAGGAGTGGCATGATTCTCATATCAGCCACAAGCATTTTGAGATTGGACAGAGAGTATGGCTGTTTGATGCGAGGCTTAGATTATTTCCAGGGAAGCTACAGAGCAAATGGAAAGGACCTTATCTGGTTCGGAAGGTACACGACAACGTAGCATAGATATATATGAGTTGTCTTCTGAGAGTACCTTCCGAGTGAACGGCCAGCGGCTCAAGCCATTTCTAGATCATGAGCCGCGGGTCATTGATATTGCCCCTATTCATTTTGTGTGAGATGTGGTCTTTGACTCACATCCAATGCATCTCACGCCTGAGTTTCACTGATCTTCCGCTGTATATAGATCCAGATGTCCATATCACCACCTTCTTTAGTCCCACATCCCTTCCTCCATCTTGTGATTATGCTATACTTAGGGTGCACTTTACCCTAAGTATAGGGGGGATGTGAGACCTTTCGGGTATTTCTTTTGTTTCTGTCTACCCCTGTTTTGCTGCCTATACTTAGGGAATATTTCACCCTAAGTATAGGGGGGTAGACCCTGTACATTCTCCACTCAGTTTTCCCTTAGTATACAGCCTGCTATACTTAGGATTGCTTGATCCTAAGTATAGGGGGGAGACCTGAGTCCCCTCTTGACTTTTCATTTCCCTCTTGTATAGCCTTTCTTTTCACTTCCCTATACATAGCACGAGTTATGTCTTCTTCATCGCTCTTGACTCTGAGGACATCGTTCGAGCTAAGTATAGGGGGTGTGTATATATTTCATATATACTTTAGCCATAACTCGTACTTTGTGTGAGTGTGTTAATAAATAAAAATGGCTAAAAACCACAAAAATTAAAAATTTTCATGTACATAATCTTCTTTTATTTGCACATACATAGCTAGTGTACAAATTATTTTTGTAAAAATGATTTCAAAAATCTGTTGTGTAAAGCTTGTGTAAATATTTTTGTATCAAAATTATGTATATAGTACAAAAATTTGTCCAAAATGTTTTGAAAATCAAAAGTTTGCAAAAATCTTGTGTAAATGTGTGTAAATATCTTTTTGCAAAACCTTGCACTTCATGCATCATCATTCATGATTTCAAAACATTTTTCAAAAATTTTTGCATGATTGTAAAATATTGTAAATATGCATCTTTTTGTACATATGTATATAGTTTTTCTGGATGATAGTTGACATTTAAACTAGCCTGGAATCAAATTGAGAAATGGAGCTTGATTAAGATCTTAATCCACCTAATTTCTAAGAGAACCTTATAGGGCTTAGGTTAAGGCTTTTCAGGTCAATGGTGACTTAATTCTTTGAGTCCACTAGGTTATGATCACATGTCATCTCAATGAGCCTAAGTAGAGCACTTAACAACAACACATGACTCATTAGATTATGGCTTTACTTGGACAACCACACTATGCACCGAGCTCTCTACGGATGAGGTGGTGAGGAGGCAGTCTTCCTTGACTTGGGGTAGCATATGAGGGTAGTACTTCTAGGCGGAACCTCTCTTCTTCTTATAGTGAAGGAAGTGCGTCTCAACTTGGTCTGGTTGCCATGAAGTCTAACGACGGGAGTTATGGGTTGCAATAAAGCTTCAAAAGAGGGATAGTCTACGGGCTCAAGAGGAAAAACTCCTTGTATATATGCTGCACATGTATATGTTGTATAGATGCACTAAAAAAAATGTGCAAAAAGAAAAGAACTCCAAAAAAGTGGTGGGTCTGAGAGAAAATGATAATCCCACCGGAGTATGTATATACGTGCAATAAGCAAAGCTTGGTTTCATAATCCACCTGTTGTAGCTTGCAGCAGGGAGACTTGGCTACACTGGTCAAGCTCCCAAGGGTACTTGGCTACACTGGCCTTGACCCATTCTCTTCTTTCCCCTCTTCTTGAGCCGGTTGTACTTGAACTTAGAAGGGAATACCCCGCTCCTCGAGGAAAGAGTGGCCAGATTGAGGACATAGAGTTACCTTGTTAGGGAGGGTTGTCAAGTTGCCATTTCTGAGGTGGAGAGCTTAGACTTCACATTCACAGGACAAGAAAAGATTCATGGTCTTCAGGGTTTGTGATTGATGACTTGTTCTGATCTGGAGCATTGAGGAGTCTTGGTTATAGATTGGTGGAACTTAGAGGCTGTTAGGTTTTAAGCTTAAGTCTAAATAAGGTTCCGACACATTAGTAATCCAAAGATCTGATTAAGCTCCATACCTCAATTTAATGAAGGCAAGTTTAATAATCAACCTTGATCCATGTACATCCTCTTTTTCTTTTTCTTTCTTTTTCACTTCTTTTTCAAATAAGTGTTTGCTAAGGGACTAGCAAAGTATAGTATAGGGGGGTGATGAATACCCATTCATCACTCTTTATTCTTATATTTTAGCTACAAAAACCTATGCAAATGCATGTAGATATGTGTAAATAGGAATAATTAGCAAAAGCATGCATTTTGTAAATATTTATAATTAGCATGTTCTTGTGCAAAAATAAAAGAATAAAGAGGAAAAAGAAAAAGAGGGAAATATTTAGAATAAATATTGAGCAACCTAACCCAAGGGAGGGCTCAGCATGGGCCTGACCGCATAAAAGCCAAGTAGAGGGAGATAGGGGCTCATGCGTATATATTTTTGTAAATAAATAAAAATTATATTTTCCTCACCCAAAAATATGTTGTAAATATTTGTAAATATTTGTACATATTTATAAAGTATAAAAACAAAACAAAAAAACTAAAAAAATTAAAAAGATTAAAAATATCCTCTCACCATGTACATAGACCATCCTCCCTACATGTATTTAACCTTGTAAATAAATTTATTTATTTTCAAAACTTTTTGTTAATATTTTATGTATATATTGTAAATAAAATAAAATAAAAAGAAGTAAAACAAAAATCAAATAAAAATTACAAAATTAAAAATACAAAAATATATTGTACACATGCCATGTACATAGTTGTACATAACTATTTATTTCCCTTATGTATATAAATAATAAAAATAAAATAAAAATATCTTCTTATTCCTCATTTTATTCTATAAATAAATAAAATATAAAATAGGAATAAAAATGTATAAAAATAACTAATTAAAAAATAAAAATTAAAAACCCTATATTGTATATATACCTATATATAGCCCTAATATGTAAATACCTCATTTTTATTTTGAAAAATTAATTAAAAATCACCAAAAAATAGAGAAAAATAAAATAAAAATATTTTATGTTTTACGTTTTTGCTAATTCCATCATTTTCTAGCCTAAAATAAAGAAACAAAAATAAAAATGCGTGGCCTCTCCTGATTGGTCCACGGGGGATGTTGACCCCCGGTCAACTCCCCCCGCAGACCTTCTTCTCTCGCGGATCGGGCTGTCGACCCGATTTCTCTGATTTTTCCCCGCCTGATCCGCCTGCCATTTGCGCAAACCCCGGGTCCTAATCCTTCTTCTTGCATCCGAGATCCTCGCCCGGGGGAGTGCATTGGGATCCGCGCTTCACGCTACCCTACCCGATCGATTCTTGCCGGACCCTCCACAGTATATAGCCTGAGCTCCGCCGCATTCTTTTTCCATCTTTGGCTCTCCACCCTTCGTCCCGTGACCTCCACCGCAGTCCCTGAGGTGACAGCTCTCGATTGCCCGTGTTGCAGCGAGGAGGAGGTGGTCGGACCACTGATCCGGCGACGTAGCGCCGCCGTGCTCCGCCCCGTGCAAGAGCTCGAGCCTCAGGACTTGACGACCTTCGAGGCCACGACCAGGAGCTACCTCAGCTCCAGCACAGTCTACCACACCGCCCAGGTAACCTTCTAGCTTTCCCATTTCGCCTAATTTCTTGTTTCCCCCAAATCGTAGCTTCGCCGTATTCCGTTGATTCCTACCATATCGCGTATCCGTTCGATCATCGGAACACCCAGTCACCTTCGCCATCCCTCCACGCACCTTCTCCGCCCCTTCGTTCAACCCAGCTCGCACAGGAGCTGGGGTTCGAGCTCCACCGTCCGTCGCTCGCCGGAGCTCGCTCACCCCGACGCATCGCTCACCCCCGCACCACCTAACCGGGTCGAGGCATTTTGCCCTCGACCCGCGAAGCTCTTGAGCTACTTTGCAGGTCCAGAGGAGGCCATCTGAGGCCTCCCCACGTCTAGGCCAGGAGCTCTCCTCCGTCGACCTCGCCGGAGCCCCTCCAGGGCTCGGCTGGGCCACCGGAGGCCACCAACAGCTGCGGAACTTCAGTGCGAGTCTTCTCCGATCTTCAGAGGCAGCTGAGGAGGACCCCAGCACGCGCACGAGGCCGGCGAAACTCGCCGTCCACTTGTTCTTCGAGGGTCCTCGACCACCGTCCGATCACCCTCAGAGCTCCAGTTTTCATCGTGACCGTCCATCCATCGAGGAGCAGCCACCGTCCGATCATCTCGAGGGTTGATCGGGTCCGTCAGAGCAGGGAGAGAGGCGCCAATCACTCGCACCCGTCAGATCTTCCACGTGCCCTCCTCTGCGCCGTCGATCGGCCCACGTGCGGAAGGAGAGAGAGACGCCCGCGCTCAGGACCGTTAGATCAGCCACGCGTCCATCATCCAGCCGTCGACGTAATAAAGGGGTAAATTACCGTAGGCCCCCTCGTAGTTTATGTTTTTAGATTTAGTCCTGTAAATATTGTTTGCCTTTTATTTACGTTGGGATATTTGCACTTGGGACCTGGTACTTTAGTTTAATTGCAGTTATGCCCCTGTGAGTGTCTGTCACGTGCTTCGCCGCGTGCTTTATTTGGTGTATTTGCAACTCTACCCCTGTAGTTCTGGATGTTTGTTAATGAATAGAAACTTTTTGGTAATTGCATATATGCCCCTGTGAACGTTTTATTTGCACATGTGCGTCTTTTAGTGGGTTATTTGCATAACAGCCCCTAGACTTTTTGGTACGAGTTACCAAAAGGTCCTAGAACTTGTTTTTATTACCAGAAGGTCCCTGAGTGCCCCAGGCCCGCGCCACGCGCGTGACTTGCTGGGAAAATTGCACCTGGACCCCCAGAACTTCGGGTATTTGCACTTCAGTCCCTGTGCACAGTGCCCCCTTTTGATTTTTATATAAAATATCAAATCACCTCCAAATTAGATGAAAATTTGACACATGGCTCCTGCCATGTTGTAGGATTTTTGAGAATTTTCGAGGACATTTTTTATTTTATTTGTTATTTTTAAAAATTCAGAAACCTCTATTTTAGCTACTGTCTAGGATTAAAAATCCCAAAAAAATATAAAAACCCCCTCAAAAATTCCATAAAAATTAGGTAATGTTTCTTTTGTGTGTTTTGATTTTCTAGCCAATTTTGGCTATTTTTCATTGCTTAAAAACCCTAAAAATTCAAAAACGCTTAAAAACTCATAAAAATCATAGTAAATAATTTAAAACCCCCAAAACAATAATTTTGGTGCTCAAATTTTCCTCATTTTATCTAGTTTACAGGAAAATTACCTCCAGGCCTTCTTGAGATCCTTAAATATTTTATTTTTGGATTTTGGGCATGGCTGGACAGTACCTTGTCTTTTTAGTACTGTTTGATTTTTAGAAAATAAAATATACATTATAAAAATCCCAAAAATTCACCAAAAACACTAAAAAACCTAAAAAACATAAAAACATTTTTGTTTGAATTTTTGCTTGATTTTTGATACATTAAATAATTAGTTGAAGCTTGCTTTATTTTGTGTTTCTTTTATTTTCTTCACATTTAAAAATCCAAAAAAAATATAAAAAGCATTAAAAACCACTAAAAATACTTGTCTTTTCTTTTATTTTATTTTTACTACTTCGTAGGCCTCTGGCCAACCCGTGCTCCGTGTGTTCGACCCTGGGTGCTATACCAGGTTAATCTCATAGCTAGACCGCTGATTTTGTGCTTGATTGATTTTACGTGTTTCGAGTGGTCTGATTTTTCTTGATTGACACGTCTGAGTGACTGAGGTCGCAACGACCGTCTCAGATACCTGATTACCTTAGTTGCTCGGGACTTCGTGTCATCAATAGCCTCCATTTAAAAAGCAAAGAATTTGATTAAGCTCTCTCCTAGGTCCGAAAATGATGAAAAAAGAACATCCCAATCGAAGATTTGTAAGACTCTTGCAAGTAATGCTTGTAATTCAAGATGTATGTCAAGAGGAAAAGATATCAAAAGAAGATTACCTCGAAAAAGGTTGATGTAAAATTTGCAGAAGAACCTTGTGTTTGAGCATGAATATATAACATGCACTTAGACCATTTCAGATGAATTTCTTTCTACGATGTTTCTAAACTTAAGAATACATTCTACCCAAGTTTGAGTCTATTTTTAGCATAAATGGAGTTATGATTAACTTTTTAATGAAATTGGCAACATTGACGTATTAGATTCATATTAATTCCCTACCATTGTATTTTGGATTTAATTTGGTCATATTATTGCTCTCATGAGAACCTAATACCATGTCAAAAATCAAAGAAATAAATTGATATTTGTGCTCTCTGGAATTAAATCTTTATTAACTTGTTTGAATTATTATGAGCACATTTTGTAATATCTCTAAAAACTAAAATCATGAACTTGTAGCCCTTTACTCCATAATTGGGATTTTTTTAGAATTTTTATTCCATCGTTAATTTTTTATAAAATAAAAAAATCCATTTAATTTCTCTATTTTATTTTATTCTTAGTTGATTCATTTCCTTGCTAAAATATGAAAAAGGTAGATGTGTATGTTTATGACATCTAAAAGTCGTCAAAAGAAATATTTTATCTGTTGCCTAAAAAATAGCAAAAAAATGCAAAACTAAGGAAAATTATTATTTTTTATAATATCAAAAAGGGAAAAAGTGTTTTTGGGAATATCTTACTGTAAAGAATTCAAAAAATCCCCTCGCATTTTTATATTCAAAAATTCCCCTAGCATTATTAGATCCTTTTTGTTGCATAATCCCATTTCTTAAATTCTCTTTACTTATAAAATTAGTTTCAACATTTTTTGTTTTCTTTGTATTTCCAATTTTTTCATTCATTAAAAATACCTAAAAATAATCATAAAAAATAAAAATAACAAAAAATAGTGCACCTTCTCTTTATTAAATTTTTATTACCCCCTTTTTTCTATTTTTAATCTTTTCTATTTATACATTATAAATCATTTTTATTTTCCTTTATTTTATCTATTTTAAATTAAAATTTGTAACATTAAAAGTAAATCAAAATAAAAAATCAAATATGGCAAAAAAATATAAAATTACATAAAATAAGTGGACTAGTGGAGTTTGTGTGTGTGACTAGCATGATTAGTGTATTACCTCCTTGTGTTCAACGTACGATACACTTACCTAGTTAAGCTTAAGTGTTGAAATATATCTTGTTGATGAATGACATGAATTGAGTATTGCAATTTGATATTCTTAGCCAATCAATTAACGCGCTTATCACTGGGCAATAGTTTCCGTCTTGTATCAAGCATCAAGACTATTATGATAGGATCATGTTGACTATGTCTGATATAAACATCGTGCAATATGTTCCTTTTATCTTTGTAAATATGCATTGTTATCATATTCAAGGTTTCTTTAGTCTATAAGCTTGTTAACTTCTGCATTTTCTTTCAACTAATCAGCTCATAATTGTAGATTCTTTCTCTTAATTTTCATAGAGATTTGTGTTTTATCTCCACAAACAAATGTCGTGACTATGTCTATACAAGTTATAGAGAAACATACCTAAAGGTCTTAAAATATGCATGATAAGCTCGTAACTGATTTAATAACTAAGACAAGTTCTTTATGTTTGGTTCAACAATCTTCTAAATAATTGTCTCCTTATTGGACACTTCATCTTAGTCCATTCATTAGAAAGTGGTAAGAAATAGCAACCTTGTAAGAGATATAAATTCAAAATTTATAAAGCGACTACCCCTTTCTGATATGAGAATTTAAAGATCTTGAACTATGCAATTAGATCTATTAGAAGCTGACATTCTTTTCAACTATCTACAACTTGAGCACGAATTGTCTTCACCCATCGCGACACATAGTTAACAGCCACAAGATGTGCTCGTAATTCCAAGAGACTTTGAACAATCCCACAAAGGCACTCAACCTAGTATCAAATACTTTATAAACACGAATTGATTGTATAGAAATCACATATTTAGAATCATCGGTATTATGTATGACATTTCACATTTACACACACATCCGTGAAAAGAGTTGGCCAATGAAGGCAGCATTGTAGCACTTTGTAAGTTATCTTCTTTTCAAAATTATATCATCCAACTTTGTACTTATGAAAATATTTGATGGCATTGGTGTACTTCTCTTGAGGAATTTATCACCTACATATGCAATCCACTCTTTTAAAAAAAGCATTAGATCTTCTAAAAGGTACACATTGAGACTGAAGAGTAGTTTCTAAAGTTTTCACTTTCTCCAAACTTTGAGAACTTTCTTTCTAACAAGATAATTCATGGTATCAATGTGCCAAGGGATTGAGGTGATAACAAAGGATCATCTTATCTGAAAAAGTCTCGATGATAGATGAGGAACATTTATTTCGACTTTTGTAGGATTGGAGTTTTCAAAAGATGATCTTTCACTATATTCTTAACTTCAAGCTTATCCTATATCTCTAAGTCAAATTCTTGGAGCGTATAGATCCACCGCATCAGACACGACTCAGTATCCTTCTTGGTCATGAGTTACTTGATATAAACCACTCTATATGCAAGAGGTTTTTAGAATATTTTATGAATTTCACTACAATAAACATAGGTTGAAAGTCTCCTAAGGAAGGTGGGATCTAGTTTTAGAGACTAAGGTTAGGAAGGTGTGATTAATTTCATTGATCATATTTCTCCCTTACATAGAAGCTCCACATCTAGTAGAACATTCTTTTTTAATAAGTTGACAATCGTGTTTAGGGATTTGGTGTGGTTAATCTGGTGTGCTATGGGATCCTTAAGTCATCAAGAGATGTAGGCGGCGAGGACATTCCTCTGACATGATAATATGATTTTTTTCCAAAATCCATGAACCTTGCAAGATCCTCTCAACTTCATGTGTGGCAACTACATCTTGGTCGACTTTTTTAGACATCGTCAAGATCATCTCAATTTGGATGCGACAACATTCAAAGGCCTAGCGAACCTTCATCAACTTAGAAGTGACAACTTAAGCCTGTGTAAGGTTCATCAATATCGATGACGTGATCCCAAGCTTGACGTGACAAGTTGCCCTTTTGGAGTGAGCATTAGGAACATATCCGATTAACAAACGTAAGTAGAAATGTCAAAAGCAAAAAATGCGTAAATGTGGAGACACCAAGATAATTAGGGGGCATTCGGTTCGGGATTAAGCATGAATAAGGATAGAGAATAGGAAGAATACGAGTCTATTATCTGTTCGGCCGGAAAGATAGGAATAAGGAGAATGCGGTAGAATAGAGGTAGGTAAGGTGGAATAAAAATAGGTATAAGGGGTAGAATAAGGTGAAATAATGGGATATGAATAAGAATAACCGTACTCTTGAGAACCACACCGGATGAGGAATTAACCCCTTATTCCCGGGATAGTGTTTGGACTTTATCCATTCCCGCTTCGTAAAATTTATCAGACTTCGCAACAGTGACCCAACAATGAGAACTGCAACACCAAGATGTCTCCATCCAACCAACCCATCTTCCCTGTGCTTGTAGGGGCCCTGCACGCTGCTTCCACGAGAAGGGAAAGGATTTCCATTTGGTGATGCTGAATTCGAGCCTTTTCCCGGAAGAGGCATGGCCCCTCCGTATTGCCCACTCAGGGCATATCAGAATCATATTTCCTGGTCAGGGCATTGATCGGCAAACGGTTTGCCGATCAGCGAACCGTTCGCCGATCAATCTCAAAATCGTTGGTGTGTGGCATTGATCGGCAAACGGTTCGCCGATTGATAGGCGTCCCCCTAACGCATTACAGCCGCACCGCTCAATTGAGTTTATCGATCGACGAACGGTTCGCCGATCGGCGAACCGTTTGCCGATCAATGCCCTGACCGGGAAATATGATTCTCACATGCCCTGAGTGTGCATAGGGGGCCATGCTCCTTCCGGGAAAAATCTCGCTGAATTCACGAGGGATCCTCTCCCCCACACAAATCAAATCATTCAGCAAGCATTTGAATATATGGGTCCCATGTATCCTGTCCTTTCTTCTAAAAGGTTTCCTAAACAGGAGGGGGAAGGAAACAAAATTCCAACCGCGCTCACGGCCCAGGCGTCGCTGAACGCCATGGGTCGGACCCATTCGTCGCCACCTTCCGGTCCGCACCCACAGCGCAAGTGGGGCTCGGCTCCCACAGCCGAATCTAGCCGTTGCAGGGAGCAATAGCATCACCCCCCTGCCACCACCTCTGATCACCACCTTCCCTTCTCCTCTCTCTCTCTCCGCATCTCCCCCAACCCTTCCCAACTAGCCGTTGCTTCCAATCCAGTAAACCCCCTGCCCATCTCCACTGCTAAACCCATCCATCGTCACCCACCAACATGGGCCATGAAGGCCTCCACCACGCCTCCAAGAAGCAGCAGCAGCAGCATCTCCCATGGTGGTTTCTCTTCTCCTGTCTCTTCCTCCTCCTCTTCGCTCACGTCAAGGCAGAGAAATGGGATGGGGTGGTCATCACCCAAGCGGACTACGAGGGCCTCCAGGCCTTCAAGCGCGAGCTCGTCGACCCCAACGGCCTCCTCCGCAGCTGGACCGGCACAGGCCTCGGCGCCTGCTCCGGCGCATGGCTCGGGATCAAGTGCGTGCAGGGCCAAGTTATAGCCATCCAGCTCCCCTGGAAGGGCCTCGGCGGCCACATCTCCGCCAATGTCGGCCAGCTCGTCGCCCTCCGGAAGCTTAGCCTCCACGACAACTCCATCGGCGGGCAGCTGCCGCCTTCCCTCTCCCTTCCTCCCCAATCTCAGGGGTCTCTACCTCTTCAACAACCTCCTCACTGGATCCATCCCTCCTTCCATTGGCAGCTGCCCTCTCCTCCAGACGATCGACCTCAGCAACAACTCGCTTGTTGGGTCCATACCCAACTCCATTTCCAACTCCACTAAGCTCTACAGGGTCAACCTCAGCTACAACCGGCTGCATGGGTCCATCCCTGAGGTTTCACGAGGTCGCCTTCCCTCACGTTCCTCTCCCTCCATTACAACAACCTCTCCGGACGATCCCCGATACGTGGGGTGGTGGTACAGGTGCCACCTTTCTCCTCCAAACCTTGAACCTCGACCACAACTCCTTGAGTGGTGGCTTACCCACCTCCTTGAGCAGGCTTCCCATGCTCCAGACGCTGTCCATCAGCAACAACAAGATCAATGGCACCTTCCCGGCTTCTCTCTGCGATCTGTCGTCATTGGTAGAGCTAAATCTGGAGAACAACGATCTTGCAGGCCAGATACCCAACACCATCGACGGGCTCAAAAGCCTCTCCATCCTCTCCCTCAAGAACAACAGGTTCTTTGGGCCGATACCTGCGAGCCTCGGCAACATCTCCGCTCTCTCACGTCTCGATCTCTCCAACAACAACTTCAGTGGAGAGATAGCGGAGCCCATTGCAAGACTTAGAAATCTGAGTTCTTTCAACGTCTCTAACAACAACCTCTCCGGACAGGTGCCTCCCCTTCTCGCGGCGAAGTTCAACTCCTCGTCCTTCATGGGCAACCTCCAGCTCTGCGGCTACAGCTCCTCCACGCCCTGTCCTCCGCCCACCACCCACCCAACTCTCCCTCCGCCGGTTACCCACAAACCCAAGAAGTCCAAACTGTCCACCAGGGACATAATCCTTATCGCGGCCGGGAGTGTGCTCGCCCCCCTCCTCCTGCTGCTCTGCTGCATCATGCTCTGTTTCCTCCTGAAGAAGAGGAGAGCGAACAGAGCAAGAAGACCCCCTGCTGCAGCGACAGCAATCGCACGAAGCGAGAAGCCGGACCAAGGTGGTGCAGAGACGGAGGCAGGCGGCGACACCGGGGGCAAGCTTGTCCATTTCGACGGGCCTCTCGTGTTCACAGCCGACGATCTCCTATGCGCCACCGCCGAGATCATGGGCAAGAGCACGTACGGCACCGTGTACAAGGCGACACTCGAAGACGGCAATCAAGTGGCAGTGAAGAGACTGAGGGAGAAGATAGCAAAGGGGCAGAGAGAGTCGAAGCAGAGGTCAATCTGCTCGGGAGGATCAGGCACCCCAACCTCCTAGCTCTGAGAGCATACTACTTGGGACCCAAAGGGGAGAAGCTTCTTGTGTTCGACTACATGCCCAAGGGCAGCCTTGCCGCCTTCCTCCACGGTACCCATCTTCCTTCCCGCCTCTTCTTGTAGACCCAGGACGTTGCAAATTACGTGTTTGTTCTGCTTTACCAACGCAGCGCGAGGACCGGAGACTCCGGTGGATTGGCCGACGAGGATGAAGATCGCGATGGGCACCGCCAGAGGTCTCCATTACCTCCACACCCACGAGAACCTCGTCCACGGCAACTTGACCAGCGGCAACGTTCTGCTCGACGAGGACGCAAGCCCGAGGATCGCAGACTTCGGCCTCTCGCGGCTGATGACAACGGCGGCCAATTCGAACGTGATCGCGACCGCAGGAGCGCTCGGGTACCGGGCGCCGGAGCTGTCGAAGCTAAAAAAGGCGAACACCAAGACTGACGTGTACAGCTTGGGGTGATCGTGCTGGAGCTCCTCACGGGGAAGTCTCCGAGCGAGGCGATGAACGGCGTGGATCTGCCGCAGTGGGTGGCGTCGATCGTGAAGGAGGAATGGACGAACGAGGTGTTCGATCTGGAGCTGATGCGGGGAGGCGTCGGGGGCCACAGGGGACGAGCTGCTGAACACGCTCAAGCTGGCGCTGCACTGCGTGGATCCCTCGGCGTCGGCGAGGCCGGAGGTCGGGCAGGTGCTGCAGCAGCTGGAGGAGATCAAGCCTGAACTGGCGGCGAGCGCAGCCGCGACGACTTCTGGAGCGGCGGGCGAGGAGGAGGGTGGTGGTGGTAGTGCGGGGAAGAAGGAAGAAGAAGAAGAAGCTTGATATAGATAACACGGGGGAGGAGAAGAAGAAGAAGAGGTTGAGCGTGTTTCTTGTATTCTTTGATTCTTTAGATCATCGTGTTCCTTGAACCAATATTTTATGCGCTTCTTTGTATATATATATTTCCATTTGCTTAATTCCATTTGAATCCTTTTTATGATTCAGAATCTCCTATTTATATGATTTTTCGGGTTTTCAGGAGAAAACCCGTGATGTTTGGGGAGGGTCGCCCACGCAACCCTTCCCCCAAAACCCACACTCCTTCGGACGACTGTAACGTGAGGCGATCGCTCTGCCACAGTGCCACCTCACGCCACCATCTTGTCAAGAGCCTCTCTCTCGAGATTTCGGTCATCTTGCCCACTTCTCCCCCTGCGAGATCTGTTCTTGGCATGGTTTCCTCCTCTTCCTCCCGGTGTTCTCGCATCTCTGTACTCCGAAGGAAGCGATGACATCTTGAGTTGGATCGGAGGCACGCCCTCACCCTCGAGCTCCATCTCCTCTTGACCGATTTTGCGGAGAAGGATCTATACACGGAGGCCAATGAGGACTCCATTCCTTCTTGTCGCTGCAGGTAACATCCTCACTCTCTTTGACGATTTCGCGTGTTTGCTCAACTTTGGGATTTTTGTTGGTGTCGTGGTGTCCTCTTTCAAAAGGGGGTTGTTGACGGAATCCATGGAGTTGCATTTCTTCGATCTTCTTTGAAGCTAATTTGGTTGTGTTGCCTTTCCTTCGATTTAAGGCAGTGGTGTTCATTGGAGTTAGGACTTATAGGACACTGTTTAAAATCGAGTTCTTGTATTGGTTGTAGTTGCGGACGTTGCTGTGATGAATTTAAATTTGAGCATAAGAAATGGCATGTCCATATGACCTCCTGGGCAAATAATTGGAATGGGGAGTTTAGGTTAGATTTTTGTATATCATTCGTCAAAAATATTAGTCTATTAACTGGAGATGATTTTGGGCCCTTCTTACTGGGAACGTTGCTGTGAGAAACTTGATAGGCAGGTCCTTGCTTCCTCTTGATGAACTAACTGGGATGGGAAGCTATCGGTTGGATTTTTGCCTATCGTTCTGGGAGGCTTTTACTCCAATTGGGGTCTGATGCGTGCAAAACGGGAATCCCAATTTTTGCGTAATTTAATCATGGGACGTTAGGGGGATTTTCTCATATCTGCCTTATATGATGAAGTGCTGATTGAAAATGACAGATCCGTATTTTGTGCTCTATCCTCAAATTTCTTGATAGCATTCCCCTTTGTAGGCATGGTTATGCATGTGTAGGAACTTATCAGATGCAGGAGAGATACATTATTCGCTACCTAATGTATGATAGTCTTACCAGATATTTTGATTGGTATTGTTGGGCCAATACCTGAATTATAACGGATAATCCTTTTGCATGCATGTTTATCCATGTGTGAGAATTTATTATAATGTTCTGATTTATGTATGTTGTTGCTGATTAACGAGTCATCCATGATTAGTATGATATATTTTAAAGCTATTAAAGCTGATCATCCCTTATTTCTGAATTTTTATGATATATCTTAAAGCAGATCATGATGATTTATGAATTTGTTTGATATATCTTAAATACGATCACCACATGAGGTAACCTCCTAACTTGACTTCTGTGATGTGGATGGGTGTTCGGATCACCATGAACGAGGGTTTTTGGCAACCATTTTCTATGCTATCATTGTCGAAAGGACGTTGAGGGCAAAATCCACCAGCTGTGGGTTGGGGTTTTGATGTGCTTATCGATCGTGTGCATGCTTGCAGGGCGATTTGATTTTTTGGCTAGTGCTTCTCGATCATATGCATGACTGCTTCATAACATAGATCTTGAAAATCATAGAAGAGGACGATCGGGCTTTCTTGCTTCCTTTCTCCATGCTTTGTTGCCTAGTGGGATTGATTGCAACCATGTTCTGATTTGTTTATGTTGTTGCTGATTAAACAAGTCATCCATGATTAGTATCATATATTTTAAAGCCATTAAAGCCGATCATCCTTGATTTCTGAATTTTTATGATATATCTTATAGCATATCATGATTTATGAATTTGATTGATATTAAATACAATGATCATGTATTTATGATTTTGCATGGTATCTTTAACATGCCTGATTTGGGAAAATATGTTTAAAGCCATTCAACCAATCACCCTTGGTCTGATTTGTGTGAGATCTAGTCAATGCTTGGTTGCATGTTGGACGTCTTTGTTTTTTTGGGTTTCATATTTTTGCATTCTCGTGGCGCATAAGTTATTAATGTAATATTAGAGAAGGTTATTGACATGGTGATTTTGACATTATTCTTTTAATAGACTTACAATGCCACAACGATGTAAGGGAAAGACCTCAGTGGAGGGGAGTGGAGGTGACACTGTGGGTACGGGAGGGCGCCCAACTGGACACTAACTTACGATCGGATCTTAATCCAATATATGCTGGAAGCGTAAGACAAGAATTAATGGAGTGAGAAGTCATTCACTACTAGGGGGTGGAATGGCATCTTGCATCAGTTCAACGAACAAGCAGGCCTATACACAAAGGATCAAATCCAATCCCGTTGAAAGATCTACAAGAAGGAGCATGCAACCTACTTGTACATACGGGGTATGTCCGGTTGGGGATGGGACCACGTCTCAAATCGTCCAATCGCACCGGATGAAATCGCCTGGTTGGAGGTACAATGTCCATTGCATTGTCATCAAAAGTCCAATTTGATTACTTACAATGAGTAATTGTGAGCCTATATTTCTCAGGTAGGTGACGTGTACCGCAAGTACAGTTCCCTTCCCTTCTTGTACTTGGAAGAGGTGTCCAACCTCATTGGGAAGGGGTATGCAACCGGACGTTATGCCAGCTCCTCACGTGCTCCGATGGCCACACACAATAGCGAGGAGGAGCGGATCATGGGAGGGTGATGAAGGTAATACCGTTGACGAGGATGTGGATAAGGTGCCCGCTCCACCTGTTGTTAGCAGGGCTACACAGAGATCATCCGGATTTAAGCGCAAGAGGAGTGGGGATGGGAAGCAAGCGCTACCAGACATGGTTGAGTTCATTGAGCTGATTCAAGAAAGGATAGGGGCACAGAGACGGCAACAAGATGAGGACGCCCATGAGGCTTTCAGGGAGTTGAGGGAGGCATGCTCATTTCTCTCCCCAACCGTGTATGTCAAGATGGTTGATACCTTGATTCAACCGGTCAGAAGGAGCTCTTCCGTTCGGTTAAGGATGATCCAGAGTACCTTCAAGCATGGATTCACCATGTCCTTTGACAGTCGTAACTCCTCATGTCAGGACTGAATTTCATATGTAACCCCTTTTTTTCGTACATGCAAGTATTTCCTTTTTTATGGATAATTTAATATGAATCACCCTTGTGGACAATTTATTATGTACTCGTACCTGCAAGTATTTTCCTTTTTATGGAAAATTTAATATGTATATGTACAGTATATGCCATTGATATACAATACTCTGCATGGAAAAATTACTAATATGTCCTTTTGTATTGTTCAACATTACCATTGTCTATGCTAATTGTACATTCCTTATCTAATATATCATTGTTGTAGATGGAAGAGCAGCAATACAATCCATTTGAGATATTCTATCCGAGGCGACCGAGTTATCCTATAGCCTTGTGTTGTACATATTCACATGTGCAATGCAAGGTCAAGAAACTCCACATGCCCCCATACCTCATAACACCGGCCTTGATATGGACGTATGTGGATTGATGATCTGATGGCAGGACATACCAAGTGATCCTACAAGTGCTTCCGAATGGAGCCTGCCACCCTATTGAAGTTTATGGAGCTATTGAAAGCAAAGAACGGGGTTGTATAACACAAGATCCATGGATACGGTAGAGCAAGTTTGTATTTTCCTATTCGTACTTGGACACGACTTATCTAACCGTGTGCTGCAAGAGTGGTTTCAACATTCAATATCCACAATATCTGAACATATCCACGAGGTCATGTACAAAGTTCTTTTATTGGAGGATCTACTGGTACGTCTTCCTTCCATCGATACACCAACTCGCATATCTACGGATCATCACTTTGCAAATTACTTCCAGGTATGTGTCCCCGTGATTTATGGTCCATCATTGGTCCACCAATTCCATGCGAGTTTAAAACTTACATGTTAAACTTTTATATAGGGTGTGATTGGTGCCATCGATGGTACTCACATATAGGCATCGGTCCCATCAGATATGGAGGTTGCCTGCCGCAACAGGAAACATTGCATATCGCATAATGTGATGGCGGTTGCTTCTTTCAACTTTTTGTCCGTATTCACTCTTGCCGACTGGGAGGGGGCAGCTTCAAATATGTCTATTCTTAGGGATGCCATCGAAAAAGGTGGCTTCGTCATCCCAAACGGTTGTATGTGTCTGGTGGACTGTGGTCACACCAATACTGACCCGTTCATCGCTCCCTACCAAGGCATTACGTACCATCTACCAGAGTGACAGGTGCTAGACAAATCTGAACGATACATCTCGCACAAGCACTTGTTTAATCACAAACATTCACAACTTCAAAGTGATGTTAAGAGGACATTTGGTGTTTGAAAGAAGAGGTTCAAGTGCCTGACATGCATGCCCACATACACTTTCAAAATGCAGAGAGACATTGTGAAGGCGACTGCCATAATTCACAACATCATAAAATTGTATGGTAGTGACAAGTGGTTTGACCGGGTTGAGAAATATTGGTTCTAAATCCACCGTAGTTTAAAGTCGAGCCCGGAGTAGAGATGAGAGTCACTCGTACTGAGATGCTGCGGGGTGAGCGAGTACGAGATAAAATGGCACTGGCAATGTACAATGATAAGATGAGGCATATGTGTTAAGGATGATGAATTTCTAGGGGTCGTTGTAAATTCAACTTGACCACGTTCCTTCTTACTACGTTGTAATGTTTGTTCGAACATGTCTTATGATTTGCTAGTAAGTTAATGGCCTTTTCATGTCATGTTAGTAGTTGTTTGGATCATGTTTGATGCATTTGCTTTTGGTTGGACGTCAACATTTATAATACATGACCTTATAGAACATGTAATGGTCATGCTACACTTCAACCTTCCCTTCTCCCATTGACGTTTTTGCTCATGTGGCCAGGATACATTATTGATGTTTCACGAGTCATGTCATTTAGAGGATGTCGATGACCGCATGTGGTACACATGCCCAATAGACGTAAGTTATTTCGAAATATGAAAATAGATTTATCACTTTTCAATTTAACGCAAAAGGCAAGTAACAAACATTTTTCTTTCGCAGCTACCTTGCAGGTACATGGTGAAGGCATCATCGCTCCCTCCAACTATCTAGTCCTCGACCGCGGAGAAAATGTTCTTGACAGACCTGCATAACATATTGGAGTTCGTTGGATTTCAAGAACGAGAAGTTAGCGCATGCGGAGAGCTCAATCAGAGAAAAGGAAAGAATGATTATCCACCTATCTGGCGATTCGATTTCAGTACATGATCATATTGACGAACCTGTGATTGACAAGCATGTTGTTCAATAGCTCTTTTACTTTAAATGCATTTTATGAACCCATCAAATATTTAGTCATGTTATCTATTCGAAGAGATCCTTGATTCTCAATCATCAACAAGTATAGTTTGCTTAATTTGCAATGACTACAAAATTCATTAGATTTATCCAAAATAAGCTCACAACGAGTTCGGATATAACCAAAATCCAATCAATTGAATTTGCAAATCCAACCTTACAATTTCCTGAGGTTGATAGTGTCAATTTCCAATTACTATAAACCCATTTGAGGTTATAGCAGTTAACAAGTCTACCTCGCTTATAATACTGCACAAGTTTAACTTTTCGGGTCTTTTCGAACAATATTTACTTTTCCATTGAAAGTACGTATTTGGACTTTATTGTAATTTCAACATTTCGTAGATAGCTACCATGAAATATAGGCATGCGGAAATTACTACATGTGACTGCCGTTTAGCATGTGTTAGAAATTGGCTACTCGAATATGGGGAAATTGCACGTTATGTACTACGATGATAAAAAATTACCAATTATTATATTTAAACACATACAATCAATTGAAGGTACGATTTCCTCGTAAAAGTTAAACAAATATATTAGCAAAGCCGAATTACATTATCAATAGCAATAAATTTGATACACAACGTGACTAATATAAATTCACGCATAAATCTCAATAACTACGTTAACAAATCTAAATGTGATTACCATGGAAACAAAATCTTCAACCAAAATAAGAAAATTCATAGGGTAAAACGGGCAAAAGTGGAAAAGGAAAAAATGCCTCTACCACTACCAAAAAAAATACCTCTACCAAAAAAATCAACAACCAATCATTATCCCAAACTTCAGTAAATGTCACATCACAAAAACCTTCTCAAAACTTCAACATCAAAAGTGGCATTCAGGTTATCCATCGGATAACCGACAACTGGGATGAGTTATCCTCCCCAAATAACTTGCACTCTTAGAACAGATTCAAAATCCTTCTATAAATTATGAATCCTGCTATGAACATTTTTATCGGATACTGAAAACTTTCCTTCCATAAATTTAGAACATCCTGCTAAAAGTCATGCGAGTTGACGGCCCACGTGGAAGGCCACGTCAGATTGGATAAGTTTTTGGAAATGCTGTTAGGTTTAAGGACCATTTTCCAAATTCATGTACAGGAGTCTGTTGTAACTGGGATTACAGCAGGCCTGCTGTAATCTTTTTTTCCTTTTGCAGTTTCGATAAATTTCACCCAAATGAGAAGTTATTTGCTATTTTATCTTAGTGGTCAAAGATCCAGATCCTTAAGATCCGGATCCTTTTTAAATGGAATTTAAGTTATGTAAATATTGCCCACATCTTTGACCATTAAAATAAAATAGCAGATAACCTCTAATTTAAGCGAAATTTAGCGAAATTTGGAGGATATGTAGAGCATTAATCTAAGATTCAATCTATAAGATTGGAATTTAAAATCAAAATCGCAAAAGAAAAAAAAAAAGATTACAGCAGGTACAACAGATGATCTGCTCTGCACCTCGAAACCCATCTCCCTTCAACAGTACAGAGGAACAAATTAAAGTGCACAACTTTCTGCACACAAAAGTTACCGAGCCATAGGTTCCAACCTTAGATGGCCCCCTACCCCCCAACAAGGTAGGCAAATAGAGTATGCAAGGCTTTCTAAAATAATTACTGTCTTTCGCAACAGTCCGTGAACATCTCAAAGCATAAAAATGGGGGGAGCTGAAAGAAGCTGCAGAATATGAACACGAGAAGATGCGGAAAAGAAGAAGACGGGTGTGAAGAAACAACCTACACAATAAGGTGTCAGACGACGTATAATATACATCTCTTCCTCTGAATTCGGCGAAACTTGTACAAGAGGGGTTTTAGTCTTTCAACGTGGTGTATTTACTTGTTTCTTCGGAAACCTTCTCCCAGACGCTCGCTATTTTTTCGGCGTAGCCCGCCTGATCATTCCATAGTAAATGTCTCAGCAGCCACAACAATGAGAATGA
Organism: Ottelia alismoides; assembly: GCA_037367405.1. Lineage (NCBI taxonomy): Eukaryota > Viridiplantae > Streptophyta > Magnoliopsida > Alismatales > Hydrocharitaceae > Ottelia > Ottelia alismoides. The sequence goes on along the minus strand of JAZKJV010007248.1, from coordinate 997,856 downwards.
AAGGAAACATCATGAATTTCAACAGAATATGATACAAATACCAGAAAATAAGGTTAGAGTTTCATAAAACAAACAAGCAATGTTCCCCATTCCTAGTCCCCCTATTGTTACAATAAACAGAATGGATCTTTTCTCATGATTCCACTTAGGAATCAGATATGCAAAGCAAATCTAAGTTTTCTGAGTTCTATTTGCTTCCTCGTTTTCAAAACAAAGTTAAGATTATTTTCTCAGTTTGTATTTGAATCTGGAAACAAGTCAACTCCTCGGGAATATTCATTCGCAGAGTGAGTTTTCTAAGAAATAGCACCACAAAATGGTAAAGATAGTTATTTGGAAAAAAGGTCCACAATCACCAATTGATCAACCTAACTCGCACACTGTAAGACAAGCCTCTGATGCTGATTAAGTCCATTATCTGTTCCATTTCAAATAACAGGCTTTTCCTTCAAGCTCACGAAGTAAAAACATCACCATAGTCTAGCCACGATTTCTTAAAAAAGAAGCATCCTTTTGAAAATTCCGATGATGGCATCATTGTAATGATCTCCGGGACTCCTAGATCCCCATGTTTGCTATGAGATATTAGCATCATGTCACCAATTCACCTCGATTCAAGACAATATACTGCATTGCCAACCATAAGACAGCTTGACAACTAATAGACACATCTAATCGGTATGTTTTTCTTTTTGAAAAGAAATCGACATATTTTTTTGAAAGAAGCATCCACACAAACACGCATCGATGCCAACAGTCGGATACGGATAAGGACACAGGTGTTACCATATCCTTGTCCATTCTTAAGTACAAATACATATGTGGATGCGGATGTCCACGGATATGAAAAGTGTGTTAGTATACACATAAAAATGGATATGCATGTAATACGGATATAATCGGATAAGGATAATAAGGGGAATACTTTATATATTATCAAATATGATGAAAGAAGATATGCATAATGTTATAAACAGTTAAAAATAGATCTACATTTATAAATATATATGAAATTGATACACATGTACATTTACAAATACGAATGTCAAAATCTATATAAAATGGATACGGTGGCAGAGATCGCACACAGATCAGTCCATATCTGTTTTCATCCTTGAAACACATGGCTACCCTTGTAAACTTCTGTAATTACACGGCAATCCCTGCAAACTTTATATTTACCCCACAACCTCTGCAAACTTATAAATCTTGCATCGTAATCTACGTGGTTAACCGCCAACTATTTTGTTGTTTAATTAGATGGAATCCGTCAAAAAGATGGCACATACCTTTCATGTTAAATCACATTTACAGAGTAACACACATCCATCCTCTCTCCTTCCTCCAAACATAGAACCCACAACCTCCCTTCTCATGCCCACCTGCAACAGATGTGACGGAGACGAGGCTCCCTCATGCACACTGTTCAAAACAAAGAGGCCACCAAGTACACCAGTGAGGCCCTCAAACACCGAACACTCGGCATCACCATGACCGACCCTGATGTGATGACCTCGTCCAACAACAGCAAAGAGCCCTTTTTATCTTCCCACGAAAGAGGGTCAAGTGCTGCACTCCCACAAAATTACCTCCACTCCACACTCTACCAGACTAAAAAATCTCGACTCCAAGGAGGGCCAGAAGGATATATTCATGTTGGCCAAAGCAAGAGAAAGAAAGACTAAAGACCTTTCTCAAGTGAGATGCATTAAGGACGAGGAAGGTCACGTGCTTGTTACTCAGAAGGATATAGAGACTAGATGGGAGCAGTACTTCCATAAACTTTTCATTGGGGAAGGAAATAGAGAGATCACTTTGGGGGATCTAGCTAGTAGTGAAAGTTACTTGAATCGTGCATGCTATAGACGAATACAAAGAAAGGAAGTAGAGGAGGCTTTGAAGGTTATGAGACATAGGAAAGGTGTAGGACCGGATGACATCCATGTAGAAGTATGGAAAGTTTTAGGTGAGCGTGGTTTGACTTGGCTTACGAATCTATTCAATGTTATTTGGCGAAGCAAGAAAATGCCTGAAGATTGGAGGAGTATCGTGGTGCCTCTTTATAAGAAAAAATGAGACATTCAAAATTGTTCAAATTACAGAGGTATCAAGCTGATGAGTCACACTATGAAAATTTGGGAACGTGTGATCGAAAGAAGGTTGAGGTAAGTTTCCCAAGTCAAAGAAAACCAATTCGGATTCATGCCAGGTCGCTCAACTATTGAAGCCATCCATTTGTTGAGGAGAACAATGGAGATTTATAGAGCTAAAAGGAAGAATTTCCATATGATCTTTATTGATTTGGAGAAGGCTTATGATTCCGTCCCACGAGAGATACTGTGGAGAGTTTTGGAGAAGAGACAAGTACCCGTCCTATACATTAATCTCATAAAGGATATGTATGATAGGGCTTTATCTTGTGTAAGGACCCCGACGGGGAAGACTGACTATTTTGATATCAACATTGGTTTACATCAAGGTTCAGCTTTGAGTCCATTTCTTTTTACTTTGATTATGGACGAGTTGACAAGTCACATTCAGGATGAGTTACCTTGGTATATGTTATTTGCTGATAGTATTGTGTTGATTGACGAGACTAGAGATGGAGTAAATGAGAAGCTTGAGGTTTGGAGACATGCATTGGAGACTAAAGGTTTTCGTATAAGTAGGGCTAAGACGGAATATATGGAATGCGCCTTTAATGGAAGCAATGATGAAGGAATCGGGGTGAAGATTGGTGATAACATTCAGAAGAGAGATTCTTTTAGATATCTGGGATCTATTTTGCAACATGACGAGGAAATTGATGGAGATGTTACTAATAGAATAAATGCAGGCTGGCTAAAGTGGAGAGGAGCCTCCGCTGTTCTCTGTGATAAGAAAATTCCTTTAAAAATTAAAGGAATGTTTTACAAAGTAGCCGTGAGACCTGCTATGCTTTATGGTTCTGAATGTTGGCCTGTGAACCATAGACATGTGCAGAGAATGGCTGTAGCAGAAATGAAAATGCTAAGATGGATGTGTGGACATACACGTAAAGATCGAATTCGGAATGATGCAATCAGAAAGAAAGTTGGTGTAGCTCCGATCGAGGATAAGATGCGAGAAAACCACTTAAGATGGTTTGGTCATTTGCAAAGAAGGTCAATTGATGCACCGGTTAGGAGATGCGAGTATTGGGATGTTGAGCTGGCTAAGAGAGGGCGAGGACGGCCGAAGAAGTGTTGGAAAGAGACTATACGAAGGGATCTTAGTTTTTTGGATTTAAGTCCGAGATTGACCCAAGATAGATCTGAATGGAGGCGAAGAATCCATGTAGCCGACCCTACTTAATTGTGAGAAAAGGCTTTGTTGTTGTTGTTGTTGCACACTCTACCAGACGGGGTCGCTATAGTCAACGACGACGATTAAGAAAGGCCATGCCTCCAGTGAGTCGATGTAGGATGTGAAAATGAAGAAATCATGCAGCGTCCAACAGAGACCACAAGGGGGAGTGGGCGGCAGGGATACTCGATCCAATGGATCGCATCCAACTATGGCTCAGGACATACGACATTGTCGAGGAAGCAGTTAAGGTATACAACTCTACCACTCTCCGGCTATGTGCCACCAACTTTGTTGCTACTCCCCCACACTCGTCTATTGTCGAGTTAAACTCAAGTAGGTACAAGTCTGACAACGAGCCATAGCACAACGGAGCATTTGAGCTCTCTTCAACCGTCATGGATTTTATTCTGGTTACCGGATACGGTGAACTCGGTAGCAACTCATTCGTGTTCCATGATGTGTTGTTATTCAACACCGACTTAATGGGCATGGATTTGTGTAAAAAACGATAGTGTGGAAGTGTATCAAAGATAAAGAATAACGAACAATGGAAGAACACCATGATTTTACGTGGAATCCTACTCCATAGGGAGTAGGAAGAAACCACGGGAGAAGGCCTCTCAAGGGTCAAATATTTTGTATTGCTCTCTCTCTCTCTCTCATCTGTCACAAGTAGTGTGGGGCTTCTTATATAGCCCCACCAGTAAGACCAAGTCCCACTAACAGAAGATGTGAGACTAAACCTATGGATGTGGTAATTGAACCCAAAGGGATCCAATTACCCATCTCTACATATGACGCATACCCCAACACTCCCCCTCAAGCTGGAGCATGCAATGCTCAACTTGGACAAATATAAAGAAATCACTCTCTCACACAATACAAGACACTACGAACAATATCAACTCAATGCAAACTCTGGTGGTTGTCTGCTAGGACGTTGCTTCTCATGTCGTGCTGGTGAGGAGGAACTAAAGGACTGGAGTGTGAATTGAACTGGGTCTTTCTCGTCGGAGAACATGTGCTCTATACTACGTCTGCTAGTCACTGAAACTGGAATGAGTCTCCACATGGAGAACTCTGGCTCGTAACTGCACAATCTCTCTGAAGGGTCAAACTAGAAAAAACTGTGGAAACATCCTCATCGGAGTCCACAAGCGCAGGAGAATGGAGTCTGAAGAGTCTCCTCATCGAAGAACTAGATCTCCCCATACTGGCTCAAAGAATGTGATCTCTTATATAGAGTCCCTATGAATCCGTATGAAATCCCTAAGCCCATAATGACTCGGAGAAAGGGATCTCTACTCTGAAGTCCCTATGGATCACATGAAACATGAGTCCAAATCAAAGATGGGACCTTTCAAATAGTGATTGCATACATGTGCGCATCAAACTGGTAGAGTCTGAAATCTAAACTTCTGGATCTGAACTGAAGAATCTGAATGTCTACATAGTACTCCACATTTCTCCCATATTCGTCGGAATAAATGGCATCGACCAAGATGGGAGAAGACATGAAGATGGGGAAAACAAAAAAATCAATCTCAAATATTTTTTCGACTATTTTTTATAGTTGTCTCTTTTTAAAATATTTTCTTTTCGCGTATGGCTTTTTTGTACATGCCTTTTCATAAAAAAATTCTCTCCTTTTTTGAAATTACCACGGCCCATAATCTCGACCTCATTTTTTAGGCCCTTTCTTTTTTTATTTACTTCGTCCTATTGGGCCCTGAAAATGCTTCTTTTTTTTTAATATGCAGAAATGGTCCACTTAGGCCCATAATAGTAGAATCCCCCTTTCTTCGAAATATAATAGCATCAGTTGCCCAATTGGGTCTTCCTCTTCTCCTTTCTTTTTAATAAACAGAAGGCGTGTGCTATTAAAACCCACCCAAGGGCTTTCTGTCATCGAAGCCTAGGGAACCCCTAGAGGGATCCCATCGCATGCATGGAGAACTACCCAGGCAAGAGTCGACATTTCTGGCTTCGTACGCAACATCAATCTGAAGAGGTTGCGGCACGATCTGGAAATGATCGTGCGAGGTGGATTTCGTCTGGAGCACAGGAGAAGCGGCGGCAGGTGCACTCGGAGAGTATCACAAATGGCACTAAATGGTGCATGAGCGCCTGATCGAGGTGGAGATGAGCGCACGAGGGAGAATATGCACATGTGGTCTCTTTTTGGAGATGGTGATGCATGAGGATTAGTGGACCAGATTTTGAGGGCTCACATTGAGGTTTTCCAGGGAGCGCCGCATGCGTGATATGGTGTTGTTATTCAATAATCGCCGAGAGGTTGCTATGTGCTATGCAGAAGCCTATTACCTTCAGATCTCTACTTGTGCCGCCTCCAACATGGTGCTTTTGTGCATGGAGAAAGACAGTAGATGGTGCTCCCTTCAGAACTTGCACGCATGCAAAGAACATATATAGAACGAGTCTTGAGAATGTCATGTAACAGAAATTGCTTGAGATTTCAATGCCAACGAAAAAATAGATTTTCAGAAGAATCTGAAGGACAAAACTTGCTGGAATCGTTATAATCTAGGGTCACAAAAACCCTAGATTTTCTATAAATCGATGGATTCAAGAAGCTTCAATCATACATAACTTATGATGCGGATGTCTTTCATCACGGCGATGTCGTTCTTGTTTTGATCTTCTTGGGTTCTCAAATCAGAACCCATCCGTCCTGAAGAAGGCGTTGAACTGGGATGCTGCTACTGGATATGTGTAGGCTTGGGAGAAAAGACACATCTTCTTTGTATGTCTTAGTATTCCAGGAACAAGGCGTGATTTGTGGATATGGAGCCTAGATGTTGATGATGTATCTCCTCATAGAATTAGGGTTTCAGGAAGAAACCCTAAAACCCCAACTTGAATGAATTATAACCAAAATAATAAATTCATCATCAAGAACATAATCCATAAATCAACACACGTTCTTTAGAACTTGAACTTGCGCAGAACATGAGCAAAAAAATAATAATTAGAATAAATCTTCAAGAACCAATCCCTAAAAAAATCAAAACTGCTCTGATAACTTGGACAATTAGGGTTTCAGAAAACCCTAGACGATTCTTGAATCTCAAACTGATCTTCAACAATAAACCTTTAAGAAAGCTCTGAATTGTACCCACTTTGATACCATGTAGAAAATGATAGTGTGGAAGCATGTCAACATTAAAGAATAAAGAACAATGGAAGAACACCGGGATTTTACGTGGAATCCTACTTTTTGAGGAGCGGGATGAAAGCATGGGAGAATGCCTCTCAAGTGCCAGGTATTCTGTATTGCTCTCTATCATCCATTACAGGTGGTGTGGGGCTTCTTATATAGCCCCAACAGTAAGATCAAGTCACACTAATAGTAGATGAGGGACTAAGCATGTGGATGTAGTAATTGGATCTTAGAGGGATCCAATTGCCCGTCTTTACATATGACACATACTCCAACAACTTGGTGATCCAGGAGCTCGATCTCATATTCCTCGATACTACCATGTCAAGATTTGAGATCTATCAAAAAGAATTTATAGAACTTATCCAATTAATAACATTTCCACATATTCCTCGGTGGCAAATAACTTCTCCACTGAGGTTACAAATTCCACTAGCAAGTTACCACGCTTTGTGTTCCGCAACCAAGATTTTTTTCTGGTATAGTTCCCTGATCTCAAATCTATGTCGTTGTCGACTTTCAGCAATTACTTCCATCTCATCGCCACCCCTCCAAGACGGTGTTGTTGCTCATCATTGTTGTGGGCAGCACCACATTGGCACGATACCCAAAACCACCAATGAAAGGTTTTCTACCTCAAGACCTTGCTGCTCCACCAAGCCTCGCCAGTACACCCCGCATTGTCACCGTTATGCCCTAACGTGGGCACCGAAGGACCAGGGAGAGAAGACTAGCAAAGAAGTAAGCATTCTTAGATTTTTCCAATGGTTAGATTAGCTCGAGAGGATTAACTCGGGAAGAATTACATTGACGACAACGGTTGTAGTGTAAGACAGAGTAGGTTTACAAGGTTCATGAGGTAAATATGAAGTTTGCAAGGCTGTCACGTCATTGCAAAAGTTCATAGTGAACGTGGTGTAAAAATCCCTCAACATTATATTACATATTTATTATATATACCGATATAACTAGCTAAACTAGTATGCGATTGTTTAACAAATGCAATTAATCAACATAACTAAAATTTCGACTTTTATTGAGTAGTTGAAGCAACAAATTGCTCACAAAGAATTTTGCACTCATATATGAAGCCAATTTACAAAATTAGGAAATGTGGTCAGAATTATAATTTATATTATATAGTGTTTTGTAAAAAGAAGTGTAACATAAAATTTGTAAAATTTATATTAGTGTTAAACCATTGTAAAGTTACATAAAATAGCAAGTTATATGGAGTATATTGGAAATGATAAGTTATTAAAGGTATTAGAATTGATGCTATTTCCTCTTGCATCACCACCTATATGGAGTAGAATGCAAATGATAAGTTATTAAAGGTACTAGAATTGATGATATTTCCTCTTGCATCACCACCTCGAGGGCCCGAGGCTTGCCTCGATCGTCTGAAGCTTACAGATCAACAAACTTGGTTGAGGTGTAAGCATCAAGGGCCTAAAACTATGACCTTGTCTCAAGGCACATGCCTCGACCGACTCAAGGACAAACTTTCCAAACCATGCATACACCCAGTTATGTATATAGGAGCCCATAACCCTTTTTTGACATAAATTTATGTAAGACAAAAGAAATTTAAAATTGCCTCACGTGTATTCACAAAGTGGATATTTTGCCATAATCGTTTAGTTGTTTCAATGAAAATTGTAATTGCAGATATAATTGTGCATATCATGTACACAATTGCAGGCATATTTGTGTGGAGGTGCTGTAGTAGTCTCTCTTTTTTTTGTGATTTCGATCCCATAATCTAATCTTATAGATTGAATCTTAGATCAATGCTCAACATATCCTCTAAATTTTGCTCAAATCCGAGCATATTTGCTACTTTATCTTAATGGTTTAAAGATCGGATCCTTTTTAAATGGAATTTAAGTTGCTTATATCCTGACCAAATGTTTGACCATTGAGATAAAGTAGCGAATAAGTCATATTGGAGCGAAATTTGGAGGATATGTAGAGCATTGACCCAAGATTCAATCTATAAGGTTGGAATTTGGAATTGGAATCGCAAAAAAACATAAAAGAGATTACAGCACCTCTGCTGTAACTCTAGTTACCGCAGAGGATCCTCTTCCCAATTGTGCATAGCATGCTTTGGTACACCAGAATAGATAGTCGCTCTGGCCCAAGCAACAAAATTGGTAGCCATCCTTAAACGTAACCAAAAAGGAACCAAGCAGAAGCCTTCCACATATTCAATGGTGTGAGATCACTTATTTTTCTTAAATGAGACAGATAATGACATTATAAAAGAAGAAACATGTAGATCTTATAATGCCTCAATGCAGCATAATGCAAAATGCTGTCCATGTAAAATGAACGTATACATACCTGATTAATTACAAATCCTTTCAGCATGTCCAGGAAATCATCATGCATTTCCTTGTCTACTCTTTCAAGTTCGTTTCTATTATTTTCCTGCATAGTTATCAGCTTAAGTCCAAAGCAATTCACAAAATCCCCAAGGATATAAAGCAAAATAATATTTCAATTAACAATATACTTCTTGAATCTAATGTGGATTAGCCTTTATTTACCTCGGCATAGGCATACAGTAGTGAATCGAAAATATAAAATAACTCGAGTAGGAAATATGCTAAGCAAAAATTAGACTAATTTGACACGAATCATTCTTAAGTCATGACTCATGACCAACAGAAATGCCTCCAAAAATTGGAACATGCACACAACTTCATGGGACTCAACTAATTATTTAGAAAAAAAACAATGGTTTCCAAGAAAGCTTCGAGCTTTTACCAAGCTTATGTATCCTTTCTAACATCTCATTAGGTTTCCGAGACTCCTGAAATAAAACATAAGCAATAATTAATGTATGCTCTTTGATGCTACGGAAGCTGCTAGATTTGGGATTCCCGGAAATTCCAATAAAATGACCTCTAAAGGGATACTGTGAATTGCCTATTTGTATTCAAATTTGCAATTCCCTTTTTTTCGGGACTATTTATATATTCTTACTAAGCTTGGGACACCCTCTCCTCTATATAACATGGTACTAGTACCTTATTATAGGAAAGTTATTCATTTCTTGCAACATGTCATTAGACTTATGGTCCTAGACTAGCAAGCTAAAACCCCATCCAAATAAGCATCCGTTCCTCCACTAAAGCCCTAGCCTCATCAACACCACCACTGCCACTTGCCTCTCCACCAAAACCGCCGAGGCCCGTCAAGCACCTCGGGCACCTACCAGCATTGTCAGGCCCAACCACCTGTGTCATTCAGCATTGACGCTCAATGTAAGCACCCGTCCCCCCAAGTTCCGCATGACCAACCAGCCCTACATGCCGTCATTGCACCTTACACACAACACCTCCGTGCCTCCTTGCCCACACCCACACAACACTGCATGTATATCTCCTATGGATCACAACTTCCATGTACACCTCGACCAGAGAGGCACTCTTCCTCCAAAGTTTTTTTTGAAAGAACTCTTCCTCTAAAGTTGGCCTCCTTGTTCCAAGATCGCTATTGTTAACTGTTGGAGTATTAGGTAGTGCGCCCATTGTGTCGTAGCAGGGTAAATGGATCCTGGAGGAGATCCATTTACCCCATCCAGTGGTTTAGTCCCACATCGTCCAACGGTGGGACTTGGAGGCTCTGGAGAGGCTATATAAGGAGCCCCGGACCTGTACTCATTGAGAAAAAGGAATGCAAGATCCGCCCCTTTGAGGGCTTCTCCCGTGGTTTCATCCCGCTCCTCACGGAGTAGGGTTCCACGTAAAATCATGGTGTTCTCATATTTATTCTTTCTTGATTATTGGTTTGTTTATCGTTTCCGCTTCCGCTTCCAATTTTTTAACATGGTATCAGAGCGGGTTCGAATCTTGAGATTTCATGTTGTTTATATTGTATTCGAGATTCGATTTGTGTTTTTATTGTAAAGATCATTATTCTGTTCAAAGTTTTGTAAACTCTAGGGTTTCTATTGAAACCCTAATTCCTCGAGTTCGGATCATGCTTGTTCAAAATTCCTCAAAGCAGATTTTCACAGTTCTGAAAATTCAATATTGCGTCGAAGTTAGATTCCAGACCCTGATGACCATCCAGTTTTTCAGGGTTCAATCTTGAACCCTAATATTCTATCTCCAGGCACATATGCATGTCGAGCATGCGGCATCTTCATATTCTATCTCCAGGCGGCGATCCCAGATGCCAGATCTCGAGCATATCCCAGGCCTCGACCTCTCGCGCACAGATCCGGGCGTATGGCGGTGATGGAAACCCAAGCAGCCCTCAGCATCCCAGATAGCAGCGGTCTCTTCAGCGATCTCACGCACGGCGGCTGCCCTCCAATGCCCAGGCGCGCGCGCGCCTGTCCATATCGATCTCTTCAGCGGCGATCTCTTCTCCAGAGATCCGTTCTCCAGCCGTTCACATCCGATCTTCAGCCACTCGAGCTCTGCCCCATCACGCCCTGGCGGTGCCGCAGCTTCAACATCTCCAACAGATACGGCCGAGTTGATTCCTCCAGCAGCCCTGCAAGGCGTGAAAGTCTTGGCTTCCAGGCGGAGCCACAACCGCCTCAGGCGGTACCCGATCCCTCAAGGCGGATCCCCTTGCGTCCTCGATCTCTGAAGCAGGTGGCTTTCACCCTCCTCCGTGGCGCGATCTTCAACCCCCCTCCAGGCGACGCCGCCCCCGCTGGCCCGCAAGGCGACGCGCGACATGTTGTGCGGGCGGCGGGTCGAAAGGATGAGGTCCCCACTGGGAACCCTAATCACGCACAAGTTGGGGGGCCTCGGGGACACCTGTTGAGTTAAAAAAAATCAGAGGTTATTTGCACCCAAGTGGGCTACTGATGTAACGGCCAAGTGGGCTGACGATGATAAAAAAATTGAATGGAGGAAACAGGAAGGGGTGACCCGACGCGATTATGAAAAAAAAGGGGGGGTCAATTCTTGTGCAGCCCGATTGGGCCTTGAGTTGTAAAAAAAATTCTGATTTGTCGAAAAAAAAAGGCGCGTACAAAAAAAAGAGTCGTACGCAAGTTTTTTTAAAAAAAAAAGATTTGTGAAAGCCGAAAAAAAAATGAAATGGCTTTAAAAAAATGTTTTCAAAGAAAAAGATGATGATGGCTTAAAAAAATAAAAAAAAAGCCGCAAGTATGTTTTGTTTTTCCCCTTTTATCTTGTCTTCTCCCAACTTTGTCGATGTTCATTTTCCGACAAGTATGGGAGAAAGGGGGAGTATATGTAGAGTCACAGGTCTATTTCAGATTCTCCAGATTCAGATTATCCAGTCTCCAGACCAGTTCAGAATTTTCAGACTCTACAGATGATCAGATTTTGTCAGACTCGACGTTCAAGAGTTTCCGAGTCTCCAGTTTCAGACACGCACGAGTTTGCGGTCATTGTCAGATGAGCATATGTTGCCATCATCATTGTCAGAGGTCCCCATCATTCTTGTTGTTGTTCGGCCAGAGTCTTCATGTGAGCCATAGGGACTCCAGAGCAGAGGACCATTCCCTATGCCATATGTTGGCAAGGGTTTTCATGTGGTATCATAGGTACACCAGAGCAGTGCACCATTCTCTGAGCCAGATGGGAGAGACCAAGTTCTCCGACAAGGAGACTTCAGGCGCAGTTTCAGACTCGATGGTGAGATTCCGAGTCTTCAGTTGACTCACACTCCAGCCCGTTCGTCCTCCTCACCTGCACGGCATGAGAAGCAACGTCCTCGACTGCAGCAATGTGCGCGTTGGGTTGATATTGTCCGTAGTGTCCTGTAGCGTTGAGTTGAGTCTCTTTATGTTTGTCCAAGCTGAGCATTGCATGCTCCAGCTTGAGGGGGAGTGTTGGAGTATTAGGTAGTGCGCCCATTGTGTCGTAGCAGGGTAAATGGATCCTGGAGGAGATCCATTTACCCCATCCAGTGGTTTAGTCCCACATCGTCCAACGGTGGGACTTGGAGGCTCTGGAGAGGCTATATAAGGAGCCCCAGACCTCCTGTACTCATTGAGAAAAAGGAATGCAAGATCCGCCCCTTTGAGGGCTTCTCCCGTGGTTTCATCCCGCTCCTCACGGAGTAGGGTTCCACGTAAAATCATGGTGTTCTCATATTTATTCTTTCTTGATTATTGGTCTGTTTATCGTTTCCGCTTCCGCTTCCGATTTTCTAACATTAACGAAACTTCTCAAGAGATAAAGCCACATGTGTACATACATTGTAGTGGTACGACACCTAGATAAAAATAAAAGGTGTTGAAAACTGTGTATTGGCCACGAAGTTTTATGTTCGTTGGCAGATGGAGAAAGCTTAATGCCCTTGTAATAGACCCTATTAGTTAGACTGATAAGGGCTATATACCTTGAAACATGACCACTTCTGCCTCGAGCATTGCTTCAATTGAATATCCCTCTTCTTGTCCTCCTCCAGAAGAATATGATTTTGCTCGCATCTCCCTCCCGTCTCTTCCTCTTGCAACACTCTGGAATCCTTTTACGTGGTCAAGACGTCCAACTTTCGCATGCGCTAAATCTCTCAGTTGGCTTCTAGGCTCACGGGACTCCCTTCTAAACTGAATAACCATGTTGCATACGGTTCTAAGTTCCTTTGTCACTCTCCTTAACGTCGACCATGTCATCTCATGCTCCTGTCAGCGCTTCATGACCTTCTCCAAAAAACCCTCCTCCTGCAACTAAGAGCGCTCAAAACGAAAAATGATGCCCATCATCCGAGTCCCAACAAATCGACGTACGAACCGAGTGTGACATCGACAACAACGTCACAGAGCCCAAAAGGAAACTCTTTAGAAGGCCAATCGAGCAAAGAAAACAATCCACACGAGACCTAAATGAGTTGTTCCTTCATGTATATCTCAATTTTATGGCATCTAACATCCCCATAGCCAAATCTCCTACAAAAGAGGCAAAGGAGAATCGGTCCACTCCACCCCTATTAGGCGGATTGTCACCACCAACAATCAAAGTCGGATCGAAAAGACAACGCGTACCGATCTAAGCTCATCCCACAAATCAGTCGATATATGTACCCCTGTGGGACAATACACCTCAGAGATCACCATAAGGAAACCATCTGAGATCCTTCAGAGCACAACAAATAGAACTTGGGTATCGCACAACATCCTCCAACTCCAGCAAATCATTGTTCCATACAACTAGCATGCCACCTAAGGCACCAACCTATGACATCGCTCTATACTCAGAAAAACGAGAGCCAACCACCTTATGTTAAATGAATTTATGATATCTATCCCATTCTTCTAGCTTTGTCTCCTATAAGCACACAATATCTGCCTTCCATGCCTCTAGCAGTAGCCACACAACCCTCCTCTTGTCCGGTTGGCCAAGGCCTCAAAAATTGCAGGAAGTAATCTTCATTTGGCAACAACGGTGGAAGCCCCTGCCAACACTACCCCCCCCCAAGCAGCTTGCAACCTTGCCTCAGCCTCACTTCTCCAGTGCCTTCTCACGGATTGCATACCTCTCAAGATCTATGCTTTCTCACCAGTCCTCATCGAGCTACACCACTGTAGGCACATCATAAATAGCCACCTCCACAACTGAGGCTCTTGCCATGTGTGGCTAAGGACACAACGATCGTCGTCGTTGTTGACGAACAAACATCTTCCACCAATCAACCTTGCAGATGGCAAAAGCAAGAGGCATTGGACTTCGAGATCTAAAAGCATATTTCTTATGCTCCTTGAACCGTGCGACAGCGGTTTCGAGATTCCCCGAGGAACAGATCACGAACTCCATCGAACTACCACAAGACTCCTTATTCAATGGCAATGTAGAAGAACCAAACCCACAAGAATTGAAGTCGCACCTATGATCCGAGTCTAAAAGAAAACTGGGTCCATCAGGATCGTGCATCCTGTATCCAAATAAAGGATCCACCAGGATAAGCGTGTATCCCCAAGCATATCAGATGACACATCCATCGAGTCATTTGTCGGAAGGGAAGAAAACTCCTCATTTGGGATATCATCCACAGGGAAAACAAAAGTGGGAGGAGGTCATGGGATGGCCGACGGTGGCAAGCATTCAACCAATTGTAGCCAAAACATCGTTTTACTAACAATATGAACCGCTTTAAATAATTGACTCGTAGAACAACCTTCCACCACAATCACAACATAAATGGCATCTCACGATCTTAGACCATCTGAAAAGGCATCTATCACCATTGTAATATTGGCTACTGCACCTTGAAAATACTCAAGACAACAAGATGTAAACACCATGCTAGTAACAGGGAAAAGCATGTAAGGACCACATGTCACTGCCACGCCCTTGAAACGAGGACACCTTCAAATGATACCATAATCTACATTTGCCTTCAACAAAACGGTAATGCAGCATCAAGGCCCTATTTCTCAATTTTGCTAACATATTGGTGACTTGGGGAAACTGAAATATCAATGATATGTTGTCGATATTTCACAAATATTTTGCCTATTTCAGTCGAAACCATGAAAATACAAAGAAGTTGATGCAGCATGGAGTCAAAATATAGGGCCGAATAATTATTTAATTTTATCTGTCAATTTTATTTACGTTTATTTAAATTGTCGTGTCTTTAATTAAATAAATGAGATCGCTTGTGATCTCAACAAATCAGTTAGAGATTTTTGAATTTCAAATTAGGTAGTTAGTCGGTTAATTAGTTAGAGTCTATTTAGCATAATTAGTTGTCAATTTAAATTAGCTTTCTATTTTTGTAATCTCATCCCTCTTATATAAAGGGATGAGGGTCCATTGTTTTAAAACAGTTCAGTATGTTATCAATTTGAGAATTGCTCTCTCTCCCTTGTCTCTCTCTCTTCCCCTCGCGGTCTACGCGTTCTTCCTCCTTCAACCTCGCGCAACAGGCGTGTTCTCTTCTCAACCCCTCTATTTTCTCTCCACAAAAATCCACCGTTCAATTATTCAAATATTTCCGTCGACGCGCCAAAATCATTCTACATCAATTGGTATCAGAGCACGGCCTACAGATCGTCCTCACGATCTGACGATCCGTACGGACGTTCGCGCCGACATGCATCGAGGGACCATCGTTTATCCGAACAAAAACGACGAGTCCTCGACGCCTACAACAAGGAGACAAAGCGTATGCTACGTGAGTTCCAAACCACATTCCACGCCCAGCATCGCGAGCTTACGGCTACCCTCGAGGCCCTACGCGCTGCCCAATCATTGCCTCCAACCCCCGACGTCGTTGACACGAGTTTTGATGAAGAAAGCCCCGCTGTTGAGGAAGATTCGACCGCTGTCCAGGCCGTTTTGGAAGAAAAAAGGGTGATCCGAGCGCTGCCCAGGTAATTTCAGACTCACAAAATTCCCCGAAATCGACCCACACCCCATCCGCCCTTGCGCGGACCCCACCCACCACCCTCGCCGCACCTACGGCCCCGGTCATACCCCCAGCACCGCCGGCGCCTCCCACTGCCCCACCACCTTCTCTGCCCCCTCCCACGCCCTCGAGCCCCCTTCCCGCAACGTCGGCGGCGCCAACCCAACCCCAAAACCCAGCCCCCCGGGCCCTCCCTCCCCTCCCTGCGCAAACCAGCCCGCCCCACGCGCACCAGCCCCTCTCCCCTACTCCCCTTCCCCACCAGCGCGGCCCGGCGGCCCCTGTCAGCCCGACGCCACTCCTCCCCCACCGCCATCGCCTTCCCAGGCCCGCACCCATCGCCCCGCCGCCACCCAGACCTCGACCCGCTCCCACATCCACCTCCGCACCCCGTGCCATCCTTCCCTATTTCCCCACCCCTCCCACCTGCGCCCCCTCTTCCTCGGCTCCAACCCGCTCCACCGCCTCCCCTCCTTCCCACTCCCGCTCTCTCTCGCACCTGCAGACCCATCTTTCCCCGTGTTCTTTCCCTCCCCAAACCCTGCCTCTTTCCGCCTGCCGCCTTGCCATCTTCGAACCCTCCCTCTCTGCCACCCTTCCGCCTCGCCGCCCCCGTACAGGCACCCCTTCCGCGACGCACCCCTCCTCGCGCTCCATCTTTTCCCCGACCGTTGTCACCACCGACCACCACGCAGGCACGCCCCGATCACCGCGCGAGCACCACCAGCCATGGTTCGCCGATGGCTTCTGCCGCCGCCGATGCCAAGACGAAGGAGAAACCCTATCGTGGGATGCCTCTGCAACAGGAGCCGAATCCCTCAACTTCAGGGATTTGAGGTTGATTTGGAAAAATTGCAAAAGGGTCCCCCCGACAAGAGTTTTTATTTAAAGGGAAAAGCTAAAGGCCACTCTCACAATATTGGTTTAATGGAAGGGGTACGAAAATTGCAACTAACACCCCTGCTGCGGAAATATTTAAAAAAGAGGGTTGAAAAGAAGAAATCTGGGGACCCTCCTTACTCAAATAGGACTAGGACCTTGGGCTTCCCCTATATAAGGACCCCATGGCTTCATTCCTTGAATACATCTCCTCCTCTCCTTTCCTTGTGTCATTGCTTTGCTATGATTCTCCAAAGGCCATGTTGTTCATGCCACATCAATTCTTCGAGCACCACGTCAACGGGAAGAAAATCAAATGGACGTCCGCCTATGCGCCGCACCTGCTCTTCTACCACGAAGGCCACGTCACCAACGCCCGCGTGTGGACTCCGTCGTTCGCTCCACACCAATTCTTCCAGGGAATGACGGAGAACGCGAATTCAACCTCCAAGCCTGCAGATCCATCAATTCGTCGGGAGACGAATTTTTAAAAGCGGAGGAGAGTTGATGCAGCGTGGAGTCAAAATATAGGGCCGAATAATTATTTAATTTTATCTGTCAATTTTATTTACGTTTATTTAAATTATCGTGTCTTTAAATAAATGATATCGCATGTGATCTCAATAAATCAGTTAGAGATTTTTGAATTTCAAATTAGGTAGTTAGTCGGTTAATTAATTAGAGTCTATTTAGCATAATTAGTTGTCAATCTAAATTAGCTTTCTATTTTTGTAATCTCATCCGTCCTATATAAAGGGATGAGGGTCCATTGTTTTAAAACAGTTCAGTATGTTATCAATTTGAGAATTACTCTCTCTCCCTTGTCTCTCTCGCTTCCCCTCGCGGTCTACGCGCTCTTCCTCCTTCAACCTCGCGCAACAGGCGTGTTCTCTTCTCAACCCCTCTATTTTCTCTCCACAAAAATCCACCGTTCAATTATTCAAATATTTTAGTCGACGCGCCAAAATCATTCTGCATCAGAAGTCCTGTCAAATTCGGATGATGCGGCTTTGTGATATCCCTCGTATTAGGACCCGATCTTTTCCCAAATTTATGATCTGATCCAGCAATCAAATTAGAGGAATGGCCACACCATTTCGTAGTGCTCGTCGAGGCTTTTCTAAAGAGTCCAACAACGTCAAAATCGGAATCCGTATGAGAGAGCTACACGTAAAATACTGTCGGGTTGAGGCTATTGGATCTGGATCCGGATCCGAATATGGTTGCCTATATAAGAGAGGGGAAGAGGGGGCAGAGCCAAGTTGACCAATCAGACCACTTAGTGATGCAGATAAAAAAATCCAACGGTGAAAAAATTACCGTGGCAGTGGAAAATTTGTTTGGTGGAAGAAATTTAGAGGGGAGCAGAAAGAGAAGAAAGCATCGATTGCGCGAGATTTTGGAGACAAATCGCGGAGATCGTGCGGAGAGAGAGAAATCTCAATTTTTCATATATTATGAACTGCTTAAACAAAGGGCTACCAGCCTCTTTATATAAGAGAGGTGGCATTATAAAAATAGAAAGAAGATAACATCAAATCAAATAAAATCCTAATTGACTCAAACCAACTCTAATTGACACACTAACTAATTTAATCTACCATAAATATTGAGATTACAATCAATCTCAATTAATTTAACGTATATAAAATTAATCAACCAACTAATTTGGGATGAACTCTAATTTTAAAATCCTCGAATTTTGAATCTGATCCGACATTTTAAAATCCTCGAATTTTGAATCTGATCCGACCTGTCAATTTGGGAATAATTGCATCAATTCTCCACTGCTTGAAAAAATTCGTCTCCTACGAATTACTTGATCTTCGATCAGTCGTTGAAGAGTTCAATTTGAAATTGTAGCTCCAATCTTTCCAATTTCAACCAATTTGTCTTTGATTCAACATTACGTTTAGAATTCTTTCCACCATGGGGCATGGATGCAATTTTTCTACCTCTTCACTTAAAATAATTTCTCTTGAGTTCCGACCAAGCTTCACCTTGGAGTTAAATATTCTAGAGGGAGGGGCTTCATTAAAATTATCCCAAATTAGCTCTAAATCCCTAATTTTAAGGGATTTGAATTCCCTTGGAGAGCAACCATCAATCATTGCTAGGGCTCCTCTCCCTTTCAAATAACGGCTGCAGCAGCTTCGACTTCGGGTGGGAAGACGACGGCAGGAGTGCCAAGGGCTACGGTGGTGGCCCGATCGCAGGTCATGGTCATGGCCTCGGTGGTAGCAGCAGTGATGACGGCAACCACACTTGATGCACGCACGATGGAGGGAACTTGGTTGGTGTCATCGCCGATCTGGGATCAGTGTAGGCAATATCGGTATCATGTTGATACGATATATAGTCGATATATCGACGCCATATCGCAGGCATCAAACCCAGCTTTGTTAAGAAAATAAACTTCCAAGCGCAAATATCGTTCATACCGACGATATATCAGTCACATGTCGATACCGATATATCGTGATATGGCTTACCATGTCTGTGACAGGGGGCCTCAGCGGATTTGTTAGGGTGGGCGTTGGTTTGGTGGAAGGGGGCTTTGGCGGGTTTGTTAGGGTGGTGCAGAGTGGCTACAAGGGGGCTGTCTGAGGTGGTGGTGGAGACACAGAAGCCACATGGACAACATCTTTTCTTGTGGACAGATCAAGGACCTTGGGTTCTTCATCATGAGGACTCTCGTTGAATACAGGACATGCTTCGTCATTGTTTGCTTCATCTTCTTGTTCCTGACAGCAACTTCGCTCACGAACAGATCGAGGATTTCGAGTTCTTCATCCGTACAATCTTCATCAAATATTGGACATGTGTCTTCATAATGATGTTGTACAGTAGTTGTAATAATAAAATTTTCTTTTGGATTGAATATACCTTTGTTTTCTTGATCGAAGTCGAGTTGTACAGTAGAAGCAATGATCTGATTTTTGTTGTTGACGAATGGTTCATCCTTGATTATCGCTTCTAGCCATCATTGAACTTTGAAACTTGCTAGGAGACCATTCTTAAACATTTGTTGACATGAACAAGAACCACGAGAGAAGCAGCTTAGATCGAACTTCAACCGCCAATATGTAATAGCATCGTCGAATCGTAAGAACGATTCGATTTCCATGTTTTGGTACCAAATGATGCAGATAAAAAATCCAACGGTGAAAAAATACTTTTGACGATGGAAATTTTGTTTGGTGGAAGAATTTTAGAGGGGGAGAAAGAGAAGAACGCGCCGGTTGTGCGAGATTTTGGAGACGAATCACGGAAATCGTGTGGAGAGAGAGAGAGAAAGGATGGTAGTCCCCTGGAGAGAGAGAGAGAGAGTAAGATAAATCTCAATTTTTCATATATTCTGAACTGCTTAAACAAGGGACTACCATCCTCTTTATCTAGGAGAGGTGGCATTACAAAAATAGAAAGAAGTTAACATCAAATCAAATAAAATCCTAATTAACTCTAACCGACTGTAATTGGCCGACTAATTAATTTAATCTACCAAAAATATTGAGATTACAATCAATCTCAGTTTATTTAACTTATATAAAATTAACCGACCAACTAATTTGGGACGAAAAATCCTAATTTTGAAAAAAAAATCCCAAATTGTGAATCGGATTTGACCCGTCAATTTGGGAATAATTGCATCACTTAGCCAACCTCGTTGGAGCTCCTCCCCTCTCACCTGAGTGTCACCACTGAAGTAAATTCCGACCACCGATCGAACGACGAAGTACGCCATCTCGAAGAGCTCGACACGAGGATCGTCATGGATATATATGTGTTCCACGAAACGCCGTAGAACTCTCGTTCCGAGCAAAAGCTTGCTGAAGAACGTTCCTGCAGATAAGGATTTACCCCTTTCTTATTGTCGGATCCGCGCATTTTTTGTACCATGAGTCTTATGTACTGTCTAGATTACGTAGGCAGTGTCAAAATCGCGTTGTAATAGATTTTGTGTTGAATGTCATTTTGTATTGCTTCTTATTTTCACGATTTCCCGTTGAATTGATGAATGCATGGAAGAGATAAAAATATGGTTGGGATGTGAGTAACAATAGAAGACGTGTGGGTGCAATTCGTTTCATAACCGGAGGAGCTTCGTGGACATCGCCAAAAACGAATCTGGACAATATCCAGGCAGATGATCGATCACGCCCATGGGTTTAAAAAACGTAAGGCGGATCGAGGTGGTTTCTCGTAAACGAAGCGAGGCGTAAGCCTCGAGGCGTTCATGGCGTAAGCCTCGATTTTTAGGTTAAAAACTATACAAATCTAAACCTTTATAGAAAAATGTTGGAAATAAGAATGCTTTAAAGTCCCGAGCATGAAAGTTACAACATTAGTTAACGAACTAAGAAAGTTTTTAGTGGCCAGCAAATGAAAATAAAAAAGACACAAGATTCTGATCCAAAAATTAATGAAAGTTTCTGAACAAAATCCATTAATCTAGCTAATTATCGTCACTCGTCAAGAGCAATTTCTGCCTCAATGTCATGTTGCCCATCTTCATCACCATTGCTACTTATTGGATCCTCCAGTGAGTCGTCATTATATTGCACAATCACATCCTCATCGTCGTCTTCATCAGTATGTCCCTCACTTTCTTCAAATTCATTTTTATTAACATCTACAACACTTTTTCCTATAAAATTGAAAGTAGCAAAATTTAGAAGCATAATTCCCTTAAATTTTCATCAAAGAAGCAACAAAAAATGTGATTTGTGTTACCTTTCCCATGATGGTTCTTTCGTTTCTTCTTTTGTCGTCTCCCTCCACCCTGTTCCTCGACAATTTCACCATTTGGCATGTCATCTTCAAGAGGAATGTTTCCATCAAGTTCATGAAAGACTTCGACTTCACTTTCAGTTAGTTGTAGTTCGAAAATCCATTCATCATCCGAATCAACATCATTCAAGCAAAGGGGATCTTCCAAAGTCTTTTTTCACACTTCCTTTTGCTTCAACTTTAAGTTGAACATACAGAAGATCAGGTCATTGTGCCTCAAGTTATTTCTTCGTTTGGTGTGAACCTATTGAGCAATCAAATGTTACATGATACATCATACGTATTATAATACTGTAAATTTAGTATGTGAATTTAAGCTCTGCCATGCTTGAGTAATCACCTAATTGAAGGAGCTCCAGTTACGCTCACATCCAGATGCACTACATGTCAAGCTTAAAATGCGCATTGCAAATTTCTTCAGTTCAGGAGTTTCATCGCCATAGAGTTGCCACATATTCGCTATAATTGATAACAAATTATGGTTAAGTAGAATTTTAATTGAACTTAACATATAGATATGAAAAAAGTTAAATACCAGGACTTCTTTTCTTTCGTGTCTCGATGGCACCCGACCAACCAATCAACCCTCTTGCATTGATGAAAGAACTTATTTGCATCAATTTTCAGTCTTTCCTCCCTATCAGCTACCAACCTTTCCACACAAGACAACCATCCAACTTTTACTTCATAATCATCTTTAAAAGATGGATCATATCGGCATTGAGGGTTCACAAAGTATGCGGCTGCATGTAAATGAGTATGCAGTTGCTTGTCTCACCTCCTGTCAATAATTTCCCATATTAGCTTGTTTTTCCTTTCATCATTACCTAAGTTTCGAGCAATTTCTTCCTTAGCCCTATCCATGGCCTCATAAATGAACCCCATCAGTGGATACCTTTCAGAATCGACCATTCTAAGCACCATTACCAATGGCTTTGTTGTCTGAATCACGTACGTCACACCAGGCCAAAATGATCTAGTTTTCATGATAATGTTCTTTATACTTTTACATGGAGCTTTAGTGGCGTAGGAGCTGCTTTTCCATGTTCTTGAAGTGAAAAATGACTCAAGTGAATCTTTGACATTGAACAACCTCTGCAATGTAAGGAAAGTTGTAGCAAAGCAAGTGACAGCAGGCCAAACCAAATCTCCGTCAACATGTTTCCGCACCATTGCTAAAACCCAACCATGAGCGTAAATGTAGTTGATAATCTTTTTTCCCTCTTAAAGACGGACGCATGCAAGGGTAATTTCAAGATATCCTCCAGCATAAGATCGATGCAATGAGCTGCACATGGAGTCCAATATAAGTGCTTCATTTTCTTCATCAATATCTCTCCGGTTGCTTTGTAAGCGGCAGCATTATCAGTGATGACTTATATGACATTGCTTTCTCCAATTTCCTCAACAACCTCATCAAGCAAATTGAACAAGAACGTGGCATTCTTGATTTCTTCAGACACATCAACAGATTTCAAGAACCATGTGCCCTTAGGGATATTCACCAAGAAGTTAATCAAAGTGTGCCCTTTGACATCCGTCCAACCATGCGACATAACAATGCATCCTACATCTCTCCAAGATGCCTTAGCATCATTCATCAGTGATTTTATAGTGCCCACTTCTTCCCTCAAGATCTAAGTTATAAATTCATGCATAGTTGGAGGTTTCAAGCCCCTTCTAAAGTTGCCAATGTCTTGTACCATTGTTGCGTACGAAGAACTAGTGGCAACATTGAAAGGATCTCATTTTCTATGAAAAATCCCCCTATGCTTTGGCAACACCTCTTCCTTTCTTCCTTTCTCCAAGACATGGCCTCAAATTTCAGCGAAATTCGGTCGAATTTCTGTCGAATATCGATATCCGGTCGAAATCGAAATTCGACCGAAATGACTGAAATGACCGAAATATGGAGGTCCTAATACAAAAAATGACCGAAATGACCGAAATTTCGGTCGAAATTCCACCGAAATTCCATCGAAATTCTATTTTGGTCGATACCGAAATGGTGACCGAAACTGACATTTAAGGCCTTGCTCCAAGACGCATTCAATGTGATTTGTGTTCCATTATCTAGAGTAGTTGCACATCCTCCACTTCCGCTTGTCATTCCAGCTCCTTGTCCTCCACAAAAAGATCCATAGGACATCTTGCTTGTTGAGCTCCACTTGATCCGGTAGGTACATGCTCATCAAAACTAGATCCTCCCTGCATTGCATATGCACCCACTTGGCAGATCTCCTGCATCTCTTCAAGTGATCTTTTTTTATCCAGCTCTTTCTTCATCAAAAACAACTTGATTTCATTCTCCACTTCTGGCGGTACATTTGGGCAACCGCTAACATTCTTGTGACTTCTCGCCAAATGTTCTTTTAATCTCACAATACCACCTGTAATGAGCTTGTTACAAAAGTTACAACTCGTGTATTTGTATCCTTTCTTCTTTTGTTCTCCCTCTAACTCAACCTCTTTACAATATTTCTGTGCAATATCCGATCTATTACGCACATCATCATGTCTTTTTTTCATTCTTAGAGCCATTTCTGAAATAGGAAAGTGGCATACCATAGACTATAGAGCCTTACATCATACATGTATAAACAAAGCAAATAAATAAAGCAAAATAAAAATCCTTTAATAAGGCTTGTATAAACATGTATATCACCTACAATACAAACAAACAGTAGCAGATTTTGAGACTTTAAGCTATTGTCTATTCTTATTTCATAGACAGAGGAGCTTATTCTATGTTGCTCAAGCCTCAAAATCTCTTACTTTCTCATTTTTAATACTTGAAGGTCTTGATTTTTCTTCTTTATAAACAGTACAAACAGTAGCAAAAGGGAATAAAAAGCACCATTACCAATGGCTGATCGGCGATGGCTGCAGCAACACTGCTTAGGGATGGAGGTGACGTCGGCGACGTGTCAACCGGTGATGGCTGACTAGGAAGGAGAATCCGACGCGAAGGGAGAAGAGAAATTGCCGAAATATATAGGAGAGAGGCTAGAATATGCTACTTGGGGAAGAAGAGGACAGAATCTCGAGTTTCAAACCTCAGCCATCGACATTTACGGTTTTAGGTTCTCATTATTTTGGATCTTTTGGAGAGTTTAAATTTATTCCGAATGAGGCGCACACCTCACAGGCGCCTCAATGCCTCGACAACGCCTCATAGCCTCGGGGCGTAAGTTGCCAATTCCACATACGCCTCGTGCGCCTCGAGGCAGTTTTTGGTGAAAAAAGCCTTGAGGCATACGCCTCAACGCCTCGGGGAACGTTTCTTAAAACCTTGATCACGCCATGATGACTGATTGATCATACCAGCCCAGAATGATCGATCATGCGTGTTTGGTTGATCGATCATCTGGAATTGTGGACCTATATGGAACTAAATTTTGATGCAAATTGAATATAAAAAGGTGTAAAAACATTTAAGACATTGTAATATATGATAAATGCTTGGATTAATGGAATTAAGTTGATAAATAATTGTCGTGGATCCTTTATGCGTTAAAGTAAGTTTAAATCGATGTGGTGAGTCTCGATAAGTTGAGAGCATCTTGAGAATCATTCAAATAGTTATGAAGGGTATCCATATCGGTGTAATTACTCTGTGTTCAGCGGATGCCTTTCCTGTTGGGTTTTTGTCCATGTCGCGGTGATTTAATCTTAAGTGGCATGCGGGTAGTGGAGTAGTTGCCGCCAAGGGAGGGGCATGCACCCTTAGAGCTCCAGGTAGAAGCTAGATGACACGATCCCAACAGGTGTTGGTTGGGGAACATGTTGCTTGGCACACCGGGGTGCTAAACTGAGGGTGTTCGGCCTCAATATTTGTGTCTTTAGTACAGTACTTAGAGAGTGCACTAAGTAGTCATGATTGGTCGTCTATTGCTTCGCTTTTTAACTTAGGGTTAACACTCGTGTGATGGTTGGTGTAGGCCATATTGATTAGTATTCTGAGTGGGAGCACTAAGAGAGTACCCGGATTTTATGATGGATATTATGTGGATGAAAAGTTTTAAAATCCAATATTTTGTGTTATTTTCTCCCACTTATATTACATTGAGTGTCGAATGTGGAATGTATGTGCATGGAACTGGTTAGCCGAGTACCCAGATTCTAAGGGGACGGATGTCACAAGTTTCGATTTCGTCAACTTGGGAAATTGGAGGTTTCGTTGAAATTTTGCAAATTTTTGTCAAAATTTCAAGCCATGCACATGATCCGGAAAGACCACGCACATTGATTATCATGGAATCCAACGAGACCATGTCACCAGCAAAATTGTCTACAAAGTAAATCTAAGGCACCTCCCAATGATCTCCATCAAATCATCGCAAGCCACAATAGCAATCAGAACACAAGTCTGTTGAACCATAGACGCATCAGTAGTCATCTGCCGGTGTGGATGAAACCCCTCGACAGACTACAACTTTTGAGGGATCATCAATGTAACATCAGAAACGTTTCCATGTCTTTTTTACATTACGACATCTTCATACCGGAATAAACCGCAAATTATGGATACATCATGTTACCTTGATATTAGGCCACTTTAGGTACACAGATTGAATTGCTCACATCTTTTCAGGAAACTTCTTATACCGATATAACATCTTAATTATTGGTACACTTTTTCTTGAATTTTGGCATGTAGCTTAATTCTAAATCATTAAATCGTATTTCTTTGTCATATCAAGATGCACTTTGATCTATATCTACATGATGATTGTTAGCTCTTGTTTTGACATTTATTACTTAGAAAACAAACCGATGTCCTAGCCCTTTTAATAGTATATTATGCATTAATACCATTCTAGACCTTGGACCCAACTTTATAAATAGTTAAGGGGTTTAATTGGGCAAATACACGAATATTACAATCATAAAAAACTCTTGTACGAGACTATACATCAATTGCAACAACACTCGAGTACATACACTCCCAGATAAACTGCAAAAAGTCAGTAGTCGATATTCAGTCGGTCAAGTTATTGACAAAGGATTAATCGACAATCAACCGAAAAATCAGATTCAGTAGACTTTTATTTTTTATTATTTTATATATAGAAATCATTTTATACATATATTCATATGTATACATAGATTTGTATGTTTTCTATATTATTATAGTGAAATAAATGAAATAATTGAATCTGAATCAAACACTGAGCATCTTAGAGTAAGTTTGTTTTTTTAAAAGTAAATAAATAAAGGATTTTTACACCTATAATCCTGAGTAATTTCGTAATTATGTACATAACCCTACGTAATCGCAAATTACATGAGGAACCCTGAGTAATGGTTAGCTCTTACACATCATGATCATGAGTTAACTTCCATCCATTCTTTTTGTTATCTTCGACGGAATCCATCGAATTTTGACCATTTTGCCCCTTGAACTGAATTACATTTATAAAAGGTGTCATCAACCAAAAGATGGAGTCGAAGGGGATCTGCCTATTAACGATCCACACCATGTCGGGGATGGTGTTCCGCCATAGTTAGGGTCTAACGAAGGAGAGGAGGAGCAAGAAGAGGACCATGGGAGGAGCTCCTACTGCTTATTCCATCTGAAAACTTGAAGCTATGGACATGGGTTGTAGGGGAGAGGGTTTCAGGCAGAGGAATGGATGGAGAAGAGTGGGTTTCAGTCATAGGGGGCTGGACGGTAGAGGGCTTGGACAGAGGGGGCTGGAGGAGAGGGGGATTCGAGAGGAGGAATGGGTAGAGGGGAGAGAGCTTCGGGTAGAGGGGGTTGGAGGAAATGGGGATTCGGGTGAAAGAATGGGGGGTAGGGAACTTCGAGCATGGGGACTGGGAATGGGGAGGGAAGGGGGCTTCAGGCGCGATGATGGAGGAGAGGGGGCATCAGGCGATAGGGTCGGAGGGTTGAGGGTGTCAGCTAGGGTGTAGGAGGCCGGAGTTAAGGGTTTCAGGCAGCGATGATGGAGGAGAGGAGGCATCGGACGACGGGATTGGAGGGTTGAGAGTGTCGGCTCAGGCGTGGGAGGCTAGAGGGGAGGGGTTTTAGGCGGCGATGATGGAGGAGAGGGGGCATTGGGAGGCGGGGCAGGAGGGGTTGATGGTGTCAATGGAGGAGGGGGTGGAGGATTAGGGTCTTTTAATTTAATTTTTATTTGCATTTTAATAATAGTCGTTGGATGAAACATAGGTTAGATTAACTCAATGGTGTAGTTGAGTTAACAGACTAAACTAACAGTGGGTTATGGGTGTGAGACGGATTGACTATCTAGGGTTTCTCATGTAATTCGAGATTATGTAGGGTTTTGTACGTAATTACAAAATTACTTAGGGTCATGGGTATAAATATCCCATAAATAAATACTATCAAAAAATCGACCGACTAGTCGGTTGATCAACTATTGATCGACTAGTCAATAACAAGTCAGCTACTTATACTGACTCAACAAGTCGAACCAACTAGTCAGGCTAGTCAGTAGATTTTTTTTGACTACCTAAGACTAAGGTTGAGGCCTCCCTTATAGCTAGTCTCAGAAAAGTTGAAAGTTGAATCTGAAATCTATAGGATAAAGGGATTTTTACCCGGCAGACCCTATAAACTTTGCCAATCACCTCCACAACCTTTGAAACAACCTAATTCCCCCCTCGACCCCGTAAAACTTGTCAACTCTTACCCCATGAACCCTCCAGGAAATATGTTTTAAGCCCTTGGGGGTTCTTGGGGTAATTTACAGGGTCGATGGGGTGATTACGTTGTGCAAAAGGTCGTAAAGGCATTTTTAAAATGTTTATAGGGTCTGCTGGGTAAAAATCCCTAGGAAAAATGACCTCAAAGGCGGAGGTCGCATCTATTGCATCCTGCACCTTGCCAGAGCTTGCTGCTTTTTCACCAGCCTATCCAGGCTTCTATGAGAAGTAGAAAATAGAACAAGAAGTGGTGTCTATGAGTAGAGGACTTGACAAGGAGGTTTGAGCCCTTATAGCAATAGCAGATGGTCGTCAATCCTACTTAACTATTACAACTATAATGCATGGTGCGATCCTGTCTCATCCATGGCAACCTTCGTCCTTGGGCAGGGTCAAGGGCCTAGCCGCCTTCACTTGGGCTTAACACCCTCCAGAAAGCTAGTCCCATACCTGTAGTCAATAGATTGAGCCTCGGTCCGTCCTTCTACTTCTGGTAAGGAGAGAGAGTGAGAACTAAGGGAGAGATAACTATGCTCTCATATGAGTACATCCTCTGTTAGCATTCTAAAGGGCTTTTTTATATCCATTATGCATTGTATTTGTATATTCATACCAATTGAAGAAGGCTTATAGGATTGAATATGAATTCAATTTTCAACTCGGCTCTTCTTTATGAACACATTTCTCCTTAAGTACAAGATAAAATAGGGTAGTTCTGCACCTTGTACCAAAAGCTAAGCTGTCCGAAAAGTAGTTTTACTTAAAGAGAGTTTTGGAAATCCTAAGAATGCCTGGTATAGATAGATGTGGCCCTTTTTTGAAGAGAAAGAGGGTGTCGTCCCAAGTTGAGACCCACTACGAAAATTATTACTTTAAAATACTATCATTGCCAAAATGAGGGCCTTCCACCACATTTTCCAAATAAAAAACTAATTGCAAAAAATAAATTAATTTTTAGCACACCAAATTGCACATAGCTGAGCGAAGGGAAGTAAGTTCTCCCCCTTGCAATTTGCTGCAAACTGCCCTGATGGAGTTTCAAAAGGTATCCCCGTCATCAACTCTAAGCCAAGGGATTCCTGCACTTTTCCACAACTTTGCTAGTAGACTGCATTTAAAAAAAGATGGTACGAGCCCTCGATGAATCCATCACATCTCGGGCACGACACATCTCCGTTGTAGAGGATCCTGTCTCTACGCACCTTCGTAAGCACGAGACCATGACTTACTAGCCAAAGAAAAACTTTTAATGCGATGTGGTATACTGGTCCTCCAAAGATGTATCCCTTTGATAGAGCCGACCTGTATAAATCCGTGTACAGTTTGTTGTTCTCTTTTTGCAATTGTTGGTGATTGATTTTATTGACTCATGTTTTCTAATAAATCACATATCCATCCCCCTCTACCTCCAGTGCACTTTCAAGGTCAACGACTTAATTAAATGAAGATTGTCATAGACTCGCAATTCACAAAGGTCTGATAAATGGTGTGAAAATGAGACGGAATTTATTGGAAAATCCATTTATGTGCTTAGCTTGCTAAAATTGAAGTAAATACGTAATTTTCAAGAATGTGTTTTCTCACATGTATCAAGAAACAAGAAAACTCTACATGAAGCCAATGCCAATATAGTATGATGGAAGGATAAACCATAAAATATAGTTTTGGGGTAAGGCTTCATGTTATCGCAATGACATCTACGTAGTCAAAGGACAGAAGTTGTTGCACTATAGAGAGAGAGAGATACACATACGTACACACACCATATAATTATATCGGTTAAAATTTTGGGAAATCTCTGTTTTTTGTCCTATGCATTGTACAACTCTTTGAAGCTCATTCAGTTCTTATGTGTGTTCTTTTGGCATCTACCATTACTTTTATTAGCCCTAAATGTTAGACTTGTAAGCCCTTGACGACCCATTATTTCAACAAACATTGTGTTTTCATGTTCATCTGAAATAAATGGTTGTGAATGCGCTTATTTGTAAGGTCCTTTCGTACAAATAGGGTTATGTATCGTGGCCATATTGAATACCATGCAGTTGAGAGGATATAACTGACATTAATATGTGATATTCAATAAAGATCTCCAGTCTGAGAAGGAGATGGCCATCTTTCTCCAAAGATTGATTTCCAATTTACTTCTTGATGCAGGTCCTTTACATAGGAATAGAGATTCGGAGGTGTCAGAATAATCAGGTCAAAGAGTTGACTTGATGAGGTTGAGATAAACTAAGACATGAATCTTAATTGTCATTATCCGACACGCATCCTTTGACCAGAGACATATACATCTATATGTCTAAATGTGCACATTAAACAAACCCAATGTTCAGAAATGTAATCCATGTGGCAGCATATGCATATGCGGGCACCCTTCCAAACCGCATGTCATATGCAACCCAAACGCCTAATCGAGTCGCATAAACCGCATATGTTGCCACATATGACAGATATGTGGTCCTAGCAGTACGAGATCCAGTTAGGGATTA
The DNA here is from genome assembly GCA_037367405.1 of Ottelia alismoides. NCBI lineage: Eukaryota > Viridiplantae > Streptophyta > Magnoliopsida > Alismatales > Hydrocharitaceae > Ottelia > Ottelia alismoides. The sequence continues at coordinate 967,151 of JAZKJV010007248.1, read as the reverse complement.
GATTAGCCCCTCGTGTCTTTTTCAAAATCCAACCTCGAAACTCGTGTCCTACTTCGAGACCCCGCCCCAAAACCCCAACTACATCGCCTCCTCCTTCAACTCCAGTCGCTCCAGGCATCGCCCTGGCCACCGCAGTGCTTCCGCACCGCTGCGACACCTCTTTCGAACCGCACCGACACCCAACGCCTCCTCCTCCCGGCAACATTGCCTCAACACCTTCTCCTCCTCCCCTATAAATTTTTTTTATTTTTTGTATACTTAGTGATGCAAATCGATAATTCGCAACGATGGAGGATATTTTTTTGGCGGTGGAAATAATATTTGGTGGAGAAATTGGAGGGAGGGAGAAGAGAGGGTGCGCCGGTTGCGCGAGATTTAGGAAAGAACCGCGAAAATCACGCAAGGGGGAGGAAAGAGACGAGAGAGATAAATCTCAATTTTAATTGCAACTTGAACTTCTTCAAAACAATAGACTACCATCCCTTTATATAGGAAGGATGTGACTACAAAAATAGAAATCAAAATTCAAATCTACTTATCCTTATCTGGACTCTAATCGAGTAACTATCTAATTTGACCAACTAATTGAGATCACATGCGATTTCTTATTTTATTTAAATAGAAATTGCAACTACTCGATTAATCATAAATAAAATTAGACTCTAATTAACGAACGACAATTAAGTAGGACCATATTTCTCTATTTCGTGTTGCATCAACTATCCTCCGCTTGAAAAATCCATCTTTCGACGAATTGTGTAGTCTTCCAACTGGAGGCTTGATGATTTTAATTCAGTGTTCTTGATCACTTTTTTGGAAAAACATATGTGGAGCAAATGACAGAATCCAGATATTGCGGTTGTTGGAGCTATTAATTTCATGATGGAAAAGCATATCTGGTGCAAATATCGGCGTCCACGTGAATTTTGCCCCGTTGATATGGTGCTCAAAAAATTAATGTCGGGCATTTTCATGTCGATCATCTCGGCTTTTGGGAAGTCCATAGAAAATGAATGGCACAAATTCAGAAGGGGATGAGATGTGGGTAATGAACTAAGCCATGGAGCCTATAAATAGGTGAAACCCATAGTCCTAATCCTCATTGGATACGGAGGCAGCCCTAACTTCTTTATCTAGCACCTTGGTGTAGGTATTTCCACTCCAGGGGGTTGGAGTTCAATTTTTTTAACCCTTTCACCAAAAACAAATCCTCTTAAGTTGACACTTCGGAAAAAACTTTTGAATTGAGGGCTTGCGCATAATTTTTCCAAGTCAATTCTTGATCCCTAAACTTACGGGATACATGTCTTTAGGAGAGAAAGCCTTAACCAAATCATCCATTAGGGTTCCCTTCCCATATTTTCCATCGACAGGAGCATGACGCAGGCTGGAACTTCCCATGTTGGTGGCGGTGGTGATGGAGAAAATGGAGCGGGTGGTGGAGTTTGTAGGGTGGTTCTCGGTGGTGGTAACCGTGTATGCAGCGAGCTCATCGACTGGTGAAACGGTAGCGGCGATGGCTCATCGGAGGCAGGTGACGCAGACGATGGTGGAGGGGCAGGATGGTGGGATGTCGACGGTGGGGCAAGGGGCGAAGAGGGGGCGGTATAGCTGGGAAGGTGGAAAGGAAAAGGTTGGTAGCAGAGAGGGGAGAGGAGGGTTGGTGTTGTCGAAGGGAGGAAGGAAACCGTGGGCAGCAGCAGCGTGGATGGGGAGGTTGCGGGGGAGGCGGGGAGGGGTTGTTGTTGAGGGTGTCAAAGCAGTGGGCGAGTGGAGGTGGGGGTGGCTGCAATGTTGTCGACGAGGGGTTCAGGGAACTGGGGTGGCGGCGACACAGGGAGGAAGGGGGTGGATCGGGGGAGGCGTCAGTGGAAGGGAGGAGGAAGGTCGGTGGTGCGGAATGAGGGGAGGGCGGGGTGGGCGGCGATGGGGCCGGGAATCGCACCGGGAGTGCAGGCGTGGCGGGAGGGGATGGTAGCGATGGTTGAGCTGACATGGGTGTTAAGGGTGAGGGAGGTTGCGAGGAAGGTAAGGAGTTACCTAGTAAGCAGGGGATGGTGTCGGGACGGCTGGAGGTGGTGAAATAACCGATTCCGAAGGCGGTGGTTGATCGATAATGGTCTGGATAGCAAGTTCAGTTGGGCTTTTCTCTGCCTTTTCTTCGCTTTTGTCTTCATTGTGTTATTCTTCGACTTGTACCATAAAAATATCAATGTTATACCATGAATCTATCCATTATTGCACCTTGATGCTTATCTGAAGGCGATGCTTGAATTTTTGTTGACGCAAACGCGCCTGCGAGCCATGAGATAGGCAACATAGATCGAACTTCATCTTCTAATATGCAAAAGGACCGTCAAATCGTGAGAACAATTCAATTTCCATGCTCTGATACCAATTGATGCAAATCGATAATTCGCAACGATGGAGTATATTTTTTTAGCGGTGGAAATAATATTTGATGGGGAAATTGGAGGAAGGAGAAGAGAGGGTGCGTCGGTTGCGCGAGATTTGTGAAAGAACCGTGAAGATCGCGAGGGGGAGAAGGAAAGAGACGAGAGAGATAAATATCAATTTTAATTGCAACTTGAACTTCCTCAAAACAATAGACTACCACCCATTTATATATGAGGGATGGGACTTCAAAAATAGAAATGAAAATTCAAATATACTTATCCTAATTTGGACTCTAACTGATTAACTACCTAATTTGACCAACTAATTGAGATCACATGCGATCACTTTTTTTATTTAAATAAAAATTGCAACAACTCGATTATCATAAAATAAAATTAGACTCTAATTAACAGACGACAATTAAGTAGGACCCTATTTCTCTGCTTCGTGTTGCATCAACTAACGACGATAACTAAGTAGGACCCTGTTTCTATGCTTTGTATTGCATCAGTCAGGGTTGAGATTATCGATGGAGAGTATGGCTACTAAAAGCGCAGTATAATTAGGGTTGAGATTATCAATGGTTGGGATTATTTTATGGTTGAAGTCTAGAGAACTTTAAGGTTGTTAGGGTTAAGAATACATATTGCCTCTTATTAGTTTGAGAAATGTCAATACAACTTGTTACAACTTATAAAAAACCTCTTATTTTGTATGTTGAGAATACATACTGCCTTTTATTAGTTTGTATTAATGTGTATCATCTACTTTAGTTGTGTATTGTCATGATGCATCATACCCGGTTTATTTTCCATGTTGAGAATCCATATTGCTTATTTTCCATGTTGAAAAAGCATGTCATCCATCTTAATAAAGGGCTGGGTGTGAAGCAGGGTAGGAAATATCGTTATATATCGGCGATATATCGTTGATATATCAGTATCGACATGGGACTGATATCGACCGATATACAGGTGATATAATTCTTTTCAGGCCCTTCCTTCACAAAAGTGTGTCGATATAGATGATATTTCGACAATATATCGTTGAAATATTGTATCTACACTGTATCGATATGGTGTCGATATCGACATTTCCTACGTTGGTGTGGAGCTCTGGCAATGGGAGCCTATATCACATCCGAAAGGAGATGGCAACTGGATATGGGCATCGCCCCACTCATCTGTTGTTGTTAATGCTACTGATGTTGAGTGCCATGTGATTGGTTGTGTTGATTCCCTTCGTCGTTGGACATAGACACCGACACTGCTACATCCTCTTCCATAGGCAACATGTGGAAACTCCGGGCTCGCAAACGACGCCACCACCATCACTGTCCCTGCCGCCACCTACGACCCCGCCACGCAGCCCCTTCGAGGATCTGCCCTTGCGGCCCTGCTAGGGACACCGAGAAACCCCCTCCACCAGCCGCGTGAGAAAAACAATGGAAATATTATGGTGGAGATAGAGAGTATCTCGAACCTCCTGTGAAATGTAGACATAGCTGCATCGGGTTGCAAGAGTGTGACATTAGAGACGGGTCCCGTCCCGACGAGGATGCTCAGATCGAGGTCACGCCAAACAGAAAAAGCGGGAGAGAACATCAATGGCGTCATGGATCATAGAGATCTGCTCGTCGGAGACAAGATTCGTGCGGCCAGAGATCTAGGGAATGGGAGGTCTGATGGAAACATGGGTTTCAAAGGGGAGAGGTGGGGTTCCAATTTGAAGGGTATTTTGATCCAATTTCCAAATAGCAAAAGTCCACAATCGTGTTCCCAATGGAGGCAGGACCCTATTTGTTACAAATAAAAAATCAAGATCAAGATTGGGATCGGGTTAATAGTTGGGGCCCAATATGTAAATTACCCTTAAATATATTCCTTTGATATTTTAATTAAAATACTACAAACCGCATAATCCGCGTATACTTCTGCATATCCGCTTATTCGCTTCAGACCGCCTGACCGAACGAATACCGCATACCGACTTTCTGAACCTTAGACATACCGTTACGTTGAAGACCTAACCAAGGTCCATATGATGGCGTGTTGATGTGCATATGAGGATATATGAGGTGTATGATCTCTCAAAGGGATTGTACAAGTTCATACTTGACGAATCGAGAGACAAAGCTCACTTATGAGATATTTTGGTGTCATATAGAATTCCATGCATGGTCGTCTTATTTATGAAATAATACATGAATTCGAGATATTAATATATGCTTTTGGAAAGTATATGATTAATATAGTTGCCCAATTATCGATTGAGAAATCTTATGATATGCCCTGAAATGAGATAATCAAATAAGGATTTGAAATTTTGGTGTATCAAAATCTTCCAATATGAAGGATGGAGTATTGGGAATACTCTAGTTGAAGATATCTTAATAGATCATCTACCATGACACTTCCATTCCGAAGGAGTGATGAAACTGGATGTATTTTAGTGACTCCATTTCATGGTTTAATGATATGAGAATTAGTTAGATTAAGTCTTATCTCATTAGATTCAATTCCAATTTATAATTCCAATTTCAATGTCTAAATGTTGAAAATAGAAATGGATATAGAGGTGAACTCACGTCTAGAGCACATTTCTAAGCTTCAAAGGTTTTGGACAATGATTAGAAATGAAGTTGGAAGTTGAATTCATCTCTGACCATTTGTTGAGCTCGTGGAGAGTGTCATGTGTTTCGTTGAGCTCCCATAGAGTGTGAATCATTTCAACTCAAGCTCAAAATTTGTGAGTGACACGTTTTGCCAAAAGTGATCTGAACCCTGAAATTAGATAGTTATCCAAGTTTCAAGTTACTAAAACGTAGATAGTATTGTTCTCCCCGCATTATCTCTAAGTATCTGTGACAACTACTCACAAGTCCTAATTAGATTAGGACTTCTACTTAATGATATCAAGATTATGATTATAACTGTTATTATCATAGATATGTGTAACTAGGATTTGTGAATATGATTCGCATTATTTAATTAATATGAATATTGATTCATAATATATATATGACTTATATGTTATTCCAAGGCATATATGTGAATATGATTCACATTAAAAATTAAATGTAATTTGGATCTGTTAGAAAATATGAATGCGGAAGCGTATCAGAGAAATAAAAATAAAAAATAAAGACCAAGAGAGTTTTACATGGAACCCTACTCCCTAAGGAGCGGGATGAAACCACGAGAGAACGCCTCAAAGGGCTGATAGTCTATTGCTTTTCTCGTCTGGATACAATGGGTGCGGGGGTCTATATATAGTCCCCACTGAGTCTACACATCATCAAACTGGTAGATGTGGGACTAAACAACTGGATGAGGTAAATGGATCCCGGAGGTATCCATTTATCCATTTTACAACATAAGAGGCGCACAACCAAATACTCCAACACTCCCCCCTCAAGTTGGGATGCAATGCTCAGCTTGGACAAACAGAAAGAAATCTCAGCTCACAATACAGGACACTACAGACAATATCAACTCAACGCGCACAACTATCGGTTGTTGTCGAGGACGTTGTTTCTCATGCCATGCAGGTGAGGAGGGAAAATGGGCTGGAGTGTGAGTCAAACTGAATCTCCTCATCAGGGAGCATGTGCTCTGTACTACGTCTGTCAGAGTCACTGCAACTGAAAATGAGTCTCTACACAGAGAACTCTGGCCCGCCACAACATGTGAACAACTGCTCCATCTCTGAAAAGGGTCAAACAAACAACATCGCTAATTATCCATACGCAGATTTCTGAAGATGCGACTCTCTCATATGGAACTCGAAGTGGGTTCTCTCTCATAAGAACCTCGGAAGGATCTCGTACCGGAGTTCACGATCGCTTGAGAATGGAGTCTGAAGAAGTCTACTCGTCGGAGAACTGGGTCTCTCTCATCTGGCACAGAGAATGGTACTCTACTATGGAGTCCCTATGAACCACATGAAACCCCTAGCCAACATGTCATAGGGAATGATACTCTACTCTGGAGTCCCTATGGATCACATGAAAATCCTGGTCGAAACACAAAAGACGGGGACCGTACAAAAGATGGCAAACATGTGCAAATCTGAAAAGAAGACCGCATACATGTGTGTGTCTAAATGAGGACTCGGAACCAATCGTCGAGTTTGAAATCTGAAATGTAGAGTCGGAACATCTGAGTGTACTCTGGAATCTGGATAATCTGGCATGTGAATGAACCTGTGACTCTACACAATACTCCCCCTTTCTCCCATACCAGTCGGAAAATCAACATCGACCAAGTTGGGAGAAGACAAGATAACGGGGAAAACATGGAACACATTTGATTGTTTCATTTTTTTTAATGACTCTTCTCCTCTCTTTTTTTCATTTTTTTTAAAAGTCGTTCAACCTCCCTTTTTAACGGCTTTTCATTTTTGTTTTTTGTTGGCCTTTCATTCACCCTTTTTTTCCTGAGGTCAAGAGTTCGAGCCTCTCACCACCCCTTTTTTATAATCAGCCGTATCAATAATTTTTTTTAATGGACAACGGGCCCTACTTAGGGTTCCCACGATGGTTTCCTTTCTCACAAAAGGGTGTCGCCTCGATGGAGCTTTGCGGCACATGCCGCCACCTGGAGGGAAGGCCGAAGAGGACCCTTAGGGGTGGTTGCACACTCGAAGCAGCACCGCTTAGGGGTTGCGCAAGACACATGGTGGCTCTGCCTTTGCGTCGCCCACCATCGGCTAAAGTTTGGATCTCCGCCACTGAGTTTTTTTATTCTTCGCCTGTTGCTGGGATTGGGATGTGGAGGATGCCTGGAGAGGCTCTTCGCGATGGACTTGGAGACCGATCGAGCTTCTGATCGCTTGGAGGAGCACAACAGGGTTTGCGTGCAAGATCTGAAATTGCGCCTGAAAGAGGAGGCGCGTGAATTTTTTTAAGGTGGTGTGATGCTGCGGCTGCCATCGCTTGGGCTTGATGGGCTTGAGAAGGTGCGACTATAGGAGGGGTGCTGCCTGGAGATCTTGCTTCGAACAGGGGGCCCGGTTGTTGGAGGGGTGCCACTTGGAGGCATTGTGTGCGAGGAGCGGCACCTGGGATCCTAGGATGCGCGTGGGAGCCGCCACCACACAAGAGATAAAAATGCAAGTATGCACACGGGGTCTGCGCAAAATCTGGACAAGCTACGCGCTAGAGAGGGAGTCCCGTTGGAGGAGCGATGCGGGGATGAGATGCCTGGAGCTTTGCCTGGATATAGATCTCGCCGAGATTAGGGCCTGGAAAATTAGGGTTTTCGAGGACCTCTAACCACTGTCGTTGTCGATGCAGATTTTAAGGTTTCAGGAAACCCGAAAACTGAACGCGGACTTGAATGAATGAATCTTCAAATATAAATCTCCACGAACAAGCAAGAATGATTCTGAACATGCTCTGATACCATGTTAGAAAATATGAATGCGGAAGCGAATCAAAGAAATAAAAATAAAAAATAAAGAACAAGAGAGTTTTACGTGGAACCTACTCCCTAAGGAGCGAGATGAAACCATGGAAGAATGCTTCAAAGGGCTGATAGAATATTACTTTTCTCATGTGGATACAATGGTGTGGGGTCTATATAGCCCCCACTGAGTCTCCACATCTTCAAACTGGTAGATGTGGGACTAAACAACTGGATGAGGTAAATAGATCCTGGAGGTATCTATTTACCCATCTACAACATAAGAGGCGCACAACCAAATACTTCAACAGGATCTACATTTTATTTTGGGTATAAGAACAAGATTTATAATTTATGAGGTATTCTCATAAAATACCCAATTATGATTTTCATAATTAAATCGTGATAAATGGAATGATAATTATGAGGTTGCAATCAAAAATAGGACAAGTTGGATGTCCCTACTCGACATAGACGTCCACCATGGAGTCCTAATATGATTAGGAGCCCCTAATTTTGGGTATCTCTTGATTTATTTTGGATAATAATTAATAGGACAAAAGAGACTCCAATTTCTTGAAGGCAAAGGAAATATTCCTTTCCGTTAGATCATCATCCAAGGGCTCACATGGTGGACATCCCCTTTATGACAATGACTCTTAGGGACGTCCTCCTCTAGTATATAAGAGAGAGTTTGGCATCTCTCTTGGAAGAATGATTCATTCCACCAATTCCCATTGCCTTGAGAGCTGAGTGAAAGACGAGAGAGTTGAGAACTCTCTCTTGGTCGTCCCCTCTTTCTCCCATACACAACACTACACGTCCATCATATTGCCCATGCCTTCTCTACATTGGTTCAGAACTCTCTCTTGGTCGATTTGAGAAGTGCAGATTACTAACGTCAGTGTATTATGATCGAGTTAACAAGCATCGTTCTTGGAAATAAAATAGCATGAGCAGACAAGTGTTCAATTAAATACTATGTGCCATATTTTAGAAGTTCTTAGCTTCAGAAAACGAGGGAGATCAACACCTTAATGCGCTCATATTCTGCCAATGCGACATTTTTTGCATCCTCTGTCACTTTTATAGTTTCTTTCAATTCCTCTACTTTGCGGAGTCTTGACCTGTCTCCACCAAATACCTTCGAAGATGCGGCTTCAAGCTTTTCTATCCGTGTTTGCAAGGAAGATAACTCTGATAACAGTGTTTGTACAGTCAACAAAGCACTGGGAACGATCAGCAAACGCACCATGAATCGATAACATCAGACCCAGATATTCATGGAGGGTATCCTAAGAAAAACCAAAACAATAGTAAAAAAATCAGTGTTATTCGTATGACTTTAAGAAGGATAAAACAGCAATTGCATCATATTAAATTACAGCATTTATTTGATATTTTACCAAATGCTTCACGGTTTGCGCATTTGACTCTCGATAAAATCTGCTTGCTTTGACGGCAGCAGTGGCTACACAGCGGGCATCGGCTGCTCTTACATGTTGACTATTATATATAGCTTCCTCAGTCTCAAATTTTGTCAATTTGATGAATGCCAGACCCAATTCACCCATTGTTTCTCCAAAATCTTGTTGAGCTTTAACAAGCGCTTCAGCCTTCAACAGTAAAAGTTCCATGGTTATTGTAGCACTCGAAGCTTGCGAAAAGGTAACAATTTCATAGATGATGCAGATAACAAATAAGAGAAAATGTTTAGACAGACAACAATTATTTTCAAAAGTTACAAGATAAATTAGTGTAGGTAAAAGGTACAAAAGTGCAGACCATTCTGCATACTTCTGGTTTAGATGTCAAATACAGAAAAACACGAGAACAGTATGCGCTCACAAGGGTAATGTGTGCTTTATTCCAGCAACAGAGACCGTGGAGTGCTTGTTTCCATGATCCCACGGAGGAGATTTGGGATGCTTACGGGAGAAAAGGTGTTTGAATAAACTGAGCTAATTGGGACGGCTCTACGTAACTTTGTTATAGAGATGGAACACGTGTTCAGTTAGTGTGCTATTCAGAATGTTATTGGTGTGTTTATATTTATCATATTTCATTGCATGCTATTCAGAATGGTATTGATATGTTTATGTTTATTATATTCCATTGTAACTCTTCTGAGGGTATTAGTGTGTTTTCCCGATTACGAGCTCTCTAAATTTCTGTCCTACACAAAGGACCCTTAGACCCTTTGAATAAATTATCTCATTGTGTTTTCTCTTCATCTTTTTCATATTGTATAAGAGCAGCGGTCCTACACCGGTGTTTTGACCTAAATCCCGCTGCCACCACCAGCCTCTCATCGCCCTCCGCGGATAAGTCCTTGTGTTGGGCCCCTTCCAGCAACCAGAGACCCCACGAGGGGACTCGCCCTCCTCCAGAAGGTGCAGCAATGCTCCAACACCTTCCGCCAAGAGGCACCGACCCTCTGCCAAGGGATCTTGTGCCTTCCCAAGGCACATGCGGTGCCCTGGAACCTCCGTCTGGAGGTTCTGCTCCTCCACCAGAAGCCATCATGTAGTGCCAAAGCACCAGCGGTGCTCCAACACCTCCGCCAGGAGGCCCCGATCCTCCATACAAGGTCTACTCCTCCATCAGGAGGTCTATGACCCTCCGCCAGGAGGTCTGCTCCTCCGCCAGGAGCCCTTGCTCTCCGCCAGGAGGTCTAAACCCTCTGCCTGGGGGTTGTGTACCTCTCCAAGGCACGTGTGGTGACCTAACATCTTCACAATGAGGCATTGGGCATCCGCCTAAGCTACAACGGCGCCTGCCAAGAAAATATGTGACATCCCAACCATGATTCGTTGCTCACAAAGCCCAAGGAAGGCTTGAAAAGGTGACCTAGGTGACACTCACGCTTGATTAAGACAACATATATTTTCTAGGTCACTTTTTCTTGACTTGTGTGATCACCATGACGTCCGCAAAGATCAAGCCTGTGTACCCATCTTCTTCTATGATTGAACAGGGCACTTTATCAAATTAAAAGGCTCATAGAACTATGTGTTGTGGTCTCGATCCTTCAAGGTGTTCATTGGGGGTCAGTGCAAGAACTATGTTCTTACTAAGGATCCGTCTAAAGAGACGAACAAGGACTATGATACCTGGTATGCTGACAACCGTCACGTTATCACTTGGATGACTAACAGCATCGATCTAAATATTGCGACAAATCTCCTCTACAGGGATATTACAGAGACGATGGGGGGAGAATCTTGATCTTACATACTCCCAGAAGACAACCAAGTCTCGACTCTTTGATATATACACGCAGATCTGGTCCACTACTCATGCGATTAGAGTATGTTCGAGTACTACAGATTACTCACTAGCATGTTTGAGGAGCTTCTCATTTTTCAGCCAGCATGTTGTGATCAACATGTGGGAGACCATGTTGAATGGCAGTCTATCGATTTCTTTTTGGAATGCATCCATGATACAAGGCTGTGACGAACCAGTTTCTGACAATTGATACATTGCTCACCATTGAAATCGTCTTTGATCGTTTGTAGGAACTTAAGGCACAAGGTGAGCATCCTCCCACCATGCCATCTACGAAGACTACATCCCACTATGCAAGATCAAGGAACAGAGGACGACAAAATTATCAGGGAGGACGAGGCTATGACTTTGGTCGTGGCCATGTCCGCAAGTCAGGATGCGGTCGTGACTTTGGTCGTGGACATGGACGCAATCCTACCACTGCTCGTTATCCAACATGCATACACTATGGACGTTGGAATCATCCATCTGAACATTGGTGGGCTAAGTTCGGCAAACAACCTAATGTCAACAGTGCCTATCAGACAGTTTCGTATGAGTCATCCTATGAAACTACTGACGACATGCCCGATCAGCACTCCGGTGGAACACAAGCTCCCTTTATGTCTTCTGAATACATCCGTCTAAGGCAACTATTGTAGAACTCCAGCTCCTCCGCCAGTGACAGTACTTCTTCTGCTCCCACTGCTAGTATGGCTACTACTTTACCAACTATGTCTATGCCTACAACCTTGTTTGGATTATTGACTCAGAAGCCTCTACACATCTGACGGGAGAAGGTAGTCTGCTTATCTTCTCACAACCGTCTTCCTCTGTGAAGACTGTTCGGGTTGCCAATGAGGTTCATTCACATGTTACTGTTGTTGGCACTGTAGAGTTTTCCTCCAAACTCCGACTAACTGAAGTTCATTATGTTCCTGCTTTCCCACTTAGTATATTATATGTTCAAAACATATGTATTGAGCCTAACTGTAGGGTTATTTTTAATGAATTTTGTTACTATTTTCATAACATCCAGATGAGGTAGAATTTTGGTGGGGGCATGAGAAGAACGACCTCTATCACATCGACATCCCATCTGATTCTAGTTTTGTTGGTGTCGCATCTATCTCCGACGATCTCCTTCTCTGGCACATTCGCCTTGGTCACCCTTCTGCCAAGGCCATCTCCATGATGTTCTATGAGCTCTCTAGGCTCAAGCCATTGGAGTGCGAGGCAAGCCAGTTTCGAAAATATCATCGAGCATCTTTTCTTACACGTACCGAACCTCATCATGAAGTATCGTTTTCTCTTGTCCATAGCGACATAAGGGGGCCTTGTCCAGTATGTACTCTGAGTGGACACAAGTATGTTGTTGTTTTTGTTAATTATTACAATCGATCTTCTCGAGTCTATTTGTTAAAGGAGCGTGTGGAGATTAATAATATAGATAAACATTTCTTTTAGTATATCAAAAATATTTTCTCCACTGGTGTTCAAATATTTCATTCTGATAATGCCATGTAATTCACACAACGTGATTTAACAACCTTCTTTGTTTCCCATGATACCATCCATCAAACCTCAAGTCCAAATATCTCTCAGCAAAATGGGGTAGCGGAATGGAAACTCAAGCATCGTCTTTAACATTACTCGCTCCCTTCTCACTCAGATGAAAGTTCCTAAAACCTACTGAGGAAATATAGTACTTATTGACGTCCATCCTATCAACAGGTCCCATCTACATCTCTGAATGGCTCTACCCCTTGTGCATTACTATATCCAAATGAGTCTCCCTTTCCTTTACCTTTGAGAATTTTTGGGTGTATAGTGTTTGTCCATTGTATCCACTTAAATGGACTGTTGCTAGTGCAGTGTGCCTACCACCCAAAAGGCCAATGGTTAAATCCCCCATGTGGAGGTTGCATTAGGTAGTCGACAGCCAGCGTAAAAAATAGCAAGGCCCTAAATGTCGGTTTCGGTCACCATTTCGGTGACCGGCCGAAACAGAATTTCGGTCGACCGAAATTTCGATCATTTCGATCATTTTTTGTACTAGGACCCCCATATTTCGGTCATTTCGGCCATTTCGGTCGAATTTAGATTTCAACAAGATATCGATATTCGACAGAAATTCAACCGAATTTCGTTGAAATTTGAGGCCATGAAAAACAGCTGACTCTTTCAACATAGATTTGAGCAAGAATCCATGTAGTCGACCCTACTTATAGTAGGAGACGGCTTCGCCGTTTTTTATAGCGGTTGTCCATAATTTTCGCGTTGCTGACAAACTGTCTCATCTAGGGATGCAAACGGACGGATACAGATACGAATATAGGTATTACCATATCCTTATCCGTTTCAAAATATGGATACGAATACGGAAACGGATATCATACGGATATCGAAAATTGAATACCGTATCCTTAAATACGGATACGGATTCGGAATCGGATAATCATGATTCGGATACGGATATTTAAGAAACGGATACGGATTATCCTATAAATATTAAGTGCCTCCTCATACTTTTAATTAGAAATGGCGTCTTTACAAACTTGTAATTGATGGATGACTAATCTTAAATTCAATAAACTTACAATGTTATATAATAAATAATAAAATAAAATAAAATATTGAATGAAATAAATTGAAGAGCATATAATAAAATTGTATGATGGTGTACCTCTGTTTTTCTTCATTTGAAATGTTTCCAAAATATATGTAATACATGTAACATTGTAACCAACTAATAAGATAAAGGTGATATGGTATATTCCGTGAAACGACATTATGATAAATTATAAAAGTTACTTTTTTTGACATTTCATTATGAGGTACAGTTTTGTGTCAGAGCTACAATGAGGCATGCAAAACTTTTGTGAAGCTGAAATATTACTGAAAATATGGATAATATGGATATCCGAATCCGTATCCGCGAAAAATATATACATCTGTATCCGTATCCGGAAAAAAATTCTATAATGGTATCCGTATCCGAATCCGTATCCGCAAAAAAAAATAAAATTAGTATCCGTATCCGCTAAAATCCGAAAATGAGTATCCGTATCCGCTTAAAAGCGGATACGGTAGCAGACGGATACGGATATATCCGCATCCGATTGCATCCCTAGTCTCATCGTACGATTAATTGTGTCTTTCTTGATTATTCTCAAACACAAAAGGGTTACAGGTGCTACGGTTCTGTTGGACATCGATATTATATCTCCGGTCTTTTTTTAATAGACTAGCTTCCTTACTCAGTCTGTCACAGATATACCTTTGGATCTTCCTCATCCACCAATTGTGTATAAGCACAAGAATACTTCTAGAATAGCACATGTTCCATTACATGTCCCTTTGTTGCAGAATGATATGCTATCTTCAAGTCCCCCACCACTTGTCTCGGATGACCCTCAGGAGCTTCTCATAGCTCTTCATAGAAATAAGAGTCAATGTACTTTTCATCACAAATCTCATTTCACTTCTATTGCAAGCTTATCATGCTCTTATAGAAGATATGTAGATGCTCTCATGACCATTTATATTCCCATAGACCACCATATTGCCTTGCAGGATTATGGCTGGCGACATGCAATGAATGAGGAGATTGATGCTCTCACCTCTTGAGGGACATGGAACATTATACAATGTCCCAAGGGGACTAGACCTTTGGCTTGCAGATGGATCTTCATGACTAAGCAGACACCAGATGGGTCCTTTGACATATTAAAAGTAAGGCTTGTGGCTAAAGGCTTTACGCAGATATATGGGGTTGACCACTTCGAGACATTTTCCCATGTTGCATGGATGCGCTCTATACAAACTAATCTTTTAGTGGCAGCAAACAAGGGTTGGCCTATCTTTCAGCTCGATGTGAAGAATGTTTTTCTATATGGCGATCTCTAGGAGGAGGTTTATATGATGCAACATTCTGGTTACGATGTCGAGGGGAGTGTGTATGTCAACTTCGCAAGGCAATCAACAGCCTAAAGCAAAGCCCAGGAACATGGTTTGGCAGATTTACTACCAAGATCAATACTCTTGGCTTCAGAGAACAACCACTGACTATTTTGCTTTTTGTTAGAAGACGATCAACTGGTACTGTCATACGTGATGTTTACGTTGATGATATGGTTATCACAAGTGATGATGATGAAGGTTTGCTTGAGACCAAGGCTTTCCTTCAAAAAGTCTTCGTAACCAAGGACCTTCATCAATTTTGCCACTTTTTGGCATAGAAGTATTACTCATTGCAGAGGGACTTCATCTCTCAAAGAGGAGTATTGCTTGAACATCCTGACCGAGGCTAGATTAATTGGATGTAAAGCCTCTGGTATCCCTGCAGACCCAAGGAAACACTCCACTTCCATTGATCATGTCTTCGAAGATACTACACAGACGGTATAGAAGCATGATAGGCAAACTTCTTTACCATACTATCATTAGGTCGGATATATCCTATGATGTGAGCAGAAGAGCCAACCAACACATGGAGCAACCGTGTTACAGTCACTGGCAGGATGTTCTTTAGATCATGCACTAACTGAAGGGTTCACCAGGATGTGGCCTCTTCTATAGGGCAAATGGCTACACCGATGTTACTGCATATGTTGATGCAAATTATGCGGGTTCACCTGAGGATCGTCGCTCCACTATAGAATATGCTATGATGGTTGGAAGAAATCTTGTTACTTGGAGGAGCAAGAAGCAGATTGTAATCTCCAGATCCAGTGCAGAGGTAGAATACATGCTGATGACTCAGGCTACCTATGAGATTACTTGGTTACTGACCTTCCTGTTCGAACTTGGTATTATTGCCACTACTCCTATTCCTCTATACTATGACAACAAATCCGCTACATGCATTGGTATGAATCATGTATTTCATGAGCAGACCAAGCACATAGAGATTGGCTGTCATTTTGTTCTTGATGTCATACGAGGAGGGAAGATTACTGCTGCACACATCACGACATATCTTCAGCTTGCAGATGTATTCACGAAGGCCTTACTTAAGAAATGCCTCTCCTGGATAACTTCCAAGTTGGACATGATCGACAGCTATGCTCCAACTTGAGGGGGAGTGTTAGTGATGTGTTTATTGATGAATCCACATTTCATCATCTTTATTCTATCATTTTGGCCTCAAAAACCCTAGTAAATGCGTGTAAATATCTTAATTCCCGCATCTTAGCATTCATGCATGTGCATGTAAATAGTGTATAAAATACTGTAATTAAAGCCAAAATTATAGAATAAATAAAAGAAAAGAAAAAGAATAAAATATTGTAAATATTTTATGACCCGAAACCCCGAGACCTAGGCATCTCGATGAATAGGTCGACAAGGAATAAAGTAGGGGAGATAAGGGTCAGAATACAATAAAAATCCCTTATATTTTATTCATTCTTTCTTCATTTTGGGACCTATTTTTGGCTCCACTTTCTATACCTCAAATAAAGAAACTTTGTACATGAAAGTTATAGATAATTAAATAAAAAAAAATACAAAATTGATTTCACAGAAAAAAGATACACAGATAAAAAGTTATGGTCTGAATAAAACTCCAAAATCCCAACTTCCCAGACCTGTATCTCCCAAATAAAAACTCCAAATATAGCAAACTCACCTTCAATTGTATATAATTTAAAATAAGCTATTTAGTGGCGGTGGTTTCGCATTTGGCGGAGCTACGGTTTGAAAGTTGAGTTCTGGACCCCTATTGTATACTTGTACAGGATAAAATATTCATTTTATTATTTATTCATTATTTTATAATTTTATATTTTTATAATTTTGTAAATATTATTTATAATATATTTGTACATTAAAATCAGAATAAAAACTCAAAGAAAATACAAAAATAAAATACCTGTAGATAATACCTAGGTATAATACCTACAACTATACCTATATAATTAACATTTCTATTTTATTACATGCACAAAACATTTCAGAAAAATAAAGTAAAAATATAATTAAGTGTATACAAGTATTCTATAAATTTATAAAATAATAAACAAAAATAATAAAATAAAATACACAAAATAAAAAATAAAATTAATAAAATATATAGACATATATACCTATATAGCCTATAAAAGGAGACCTGTATTTTTATACCTCCTAAAAATAATTAAAAATAAAAAAATATAAACAATTTTCATTTTATAATCTAAAATTAATAAAATCATTCTTTATTTTAAAATTAATTTCCAAATATTTTTCCAGGGATTTTTCCTGGTTGGTCCACGTGGGCCAATCAGGAGACAGTCCAAGTTGACCTTGGTCAACTGGCTGTCCTAGCCCTGACACTTTGTCAGAACATTGTTGTTGACCCCATTTCGCGATTTTTTCGAGGTCAGTTCTTGCACCATTTCGCGTAACATGCTTCTTGACTTTTCTTCCTTGGCCATTGGTGATTCACGCCCAGGTGAATCCTTGGGTTCTAGATCGATGTGCCAGCCGTTGTGCCTCGTTTTTCATCGCCACTCGTCAACCCCATATAAGCGTACCCCCGACTTCGATTTGAATTTGAACCCCTCATTCTAGGTTTAGCTCCCAACTTTTGCGCCCCGGAGCTCCAGGAAGGTGACAGCTTCCGTTGGAGGCCGTCAGGCTGGTAGAGCGAAGCCCGAGGAGACTCCACCACCTCCGACGAAGTCCTTTGCCGTTGAGGTATATCCCTCCGGTGTTCAGCCGTTGAGGCAGCCTTTTTTCCCTTTATTTCTTTTGCATTTTCTTCGCCTTAATCGTAGGATCATTTCCCCTCTCGAAATTTCGCGTTCCCTCGATTGAATCACCCTCACGCTCACATCGCCGGAGCGCACCTCCTGCTACCACCGTGCACCGCCGCGTATCGCACCACCTTCGCATCCACGGGGACCAGGCACTTTGCCCTGGACCCTTTCACGCCTTTTTGCAGGTCAAAGCTTGTTGACTCAAGCCTGTGAGCAGTTTTGCACTTCGCCGGAGTCCTCTGGAGCTCCCCAGCGCCGTCGACCTCCCTCGCGAACCTCGGCCGTCGCCGAGCCCTTTTGAAGCTCCCAGGAGATAGCGCCGACCATCAGGAGTCTCCTGCCCCCTTTTGAAGCCCAGAAGTTCGCCGGAGGAGGAGCTAGAGCTCGGAGAAAGTCGCCTCGCCGGCGCTCCTCCGTTGTTCTTGCTCCCACCGCCGGAGCCGTTGGATCGAGGCCCGAGCTCCAGGTGGATCGTGACCGTTGGATCACCACCCGCTCCGCACCGTCAGATCTGCGGGGATCTTCTAATCCAGGCCGTCCGAGCGAAGCGTCATCGCGCAGCGAGGGCTCGCCATGTGGCAAGTGAGAAGCCCTCAACCGTCAGATCGCGCACGAGGCCTTTGGCCTGGGTATTTTGCACTGTTAACCCTGGCCATTTTTGTATTTAATATTTAGTATTAAAACTTCCATCTACCGTTGTAATAGTTTGTACTATTTACAGTCAAGCCCCCGTACTTTCCATTATTTACAAACAAGTCCTCGGCCACGTCACCTCACGTGACCAATACACGTGAGGCGCGGGGTATTTTGCAGAGGACCCCTCGTGGGTTTGGGTATTTCATTTCAGTCCAGGAATTTTGATACTAAGTGTAATATTTTTGGAAAAATTGCATCTAAGCCCTTGGGTGTTTCTGTTATTACATCTAGGTCCTTCCAGGCGCGTGCCAGTCACGCGTAGGGTTGGGAAATTTGCACTCATGCCCTAGCGACTTTGTTTATTTGTATTAACTCCTGGAAATCGATTTATTAGTTATATATATTTTGCGTGAAAATTGCACTTTGGCCCATGTATTTCCTGATATTTGCACTTATGCCCCTGCCAGCTATGTGATTTTTATTGGTTGTTTGTATTTATTTCGTGCATCATCTTAATTCAAAAAATTACCAAAAAATACCATAGGCTCCTGTTTGCTTGCTTATTCACGCTATATTTTTATTTTTCATTTTTGTTGCATTTTATTATTTATTAAAAATCAAAATATGCATTTTCAGCACTGTTTGCATTAGAAAATCCATAAAAATTAGTAAAATTTTTTGAAAAATTCCAAAAAAAATCTATTTTGTGTGTTTTAGTGTCTTTTAACTCCTGTCCAAAAATCATTAAAAATTTCAAAACAAAAACCTTAAAATTAGAAAACTCCTAAAAACTTCATAAAAATCTAAAAAATTCTAGAAAAATCCTAAAAATCCAATTTCTATTTCTGAATTTTCTCTGATTTATTCTCTTTTATTTAAAATTAATTTGAGGATTTTTAGACGTTGATTTCTAATTTTAATCCTCATTTTAATTTCGGCCAGTAGTCTAGTTCACTGTTTTCTTGTATTTTGACTTTTAAAAATATCAAAAATAATCAGAAAATTCCCAAAAATCACAAAAACATTAAGAAAATATAAAAAGACCAAAACCATTTTATTTTCTGAATTTTGGCTATTTTTCTCTATTTTTATAAAAACCCTATTAGCCTCTTTTCTTAGTTTGTGTATATTCTATTTATAAAAACAAAAAATATATATAAAATATAAAAAATAAAAATCAAAAAAATCGAAATACAAAAATATAAAATAAAATTAAAAAATAAAAAAAAAATAAAAATTTAAAACCCACAAAAATCTGCATACTTGTAGACACTTGATCACAATCACACACTGTAGCACTTTGCTTGATCTATCCTGCTTGCTCCCTGAGTTCGACACTCTACATACTTAAACTATACACCTATTTGTAGAGTTAAAATAAATTTGACTCCACTTTTATTTCTCATTGCTTGATTTATTATATTGTGGGTTCATTGTTGATTAATTGTGGTTTCTTGTGGGTCGTCACAGCGACATCGTAGTCCCGCCTTGTGTGGACTATTTAGACCTGCGATAAACCGTGGTTATCAAATGGCGCCGTTGCCAGGGAGCAACAGCGTATAGGTCTAGTTTTTGAGTGATTGTGTTTGCTTGTCTTCATTATTGCTTTATTTGATCTCTATTGTTGATATACTTTGTTGAGCTATCTGATCATTTCCTTTCTTGTCTTCTTACGAGGGACCGCGGATCGAGGAGAATCGCCTAAGGGATCCTGTGCATCCTTGGGAGGCGGAGTCGGCTATTCTAGCCCAGCCGACGGGAGATGGCAGGAGGAGTTGAGAGAGAGGATAGTTAGTGGTTTTTACTTTTTGTGAGAGAGAGACCATTATTAATTTGTAATAATACAGGTACTTACACTTCGGACACTCGGGCCTAATTTCCAAGTGTTTGTACACTTGGGAGCTCGCCGCGGTTTTCTTCGCGTTTTCTCGTTTGTCATTTTCCGGTTTTGTTTTTATTTTTCTTTTCTTTTGTGGAATGAGCCCTTAGCTTTTAGGCTTTGCTTCATCGAGTAAATTAGGTCCAAGCACCCTAATAACCATTGCATGTACCTATAATGTGCTTTGGACTTAGTTTAAATTAAACAGTCGACTCGTCATCTTCAAGCCTTCGTGCCACGAGCCCACCCTACCAAGCGATGCTCCTGAACTCGATGTGTCGAGAGGAGGGGTGAGCCTACACCGGACTCTTGGATTGAGGATCGGTGACCGACTTGTGGTTCTTCACGCTAGCAATTGCCTGCTTAGGACGATTTTCGTGTGCATATTGGCATATAGATTAGGTTTATAAATTCCTGTTTTGCATCCCGCATGGAGAGCGCTGGAGGCATTGTAAGTCTTTCTACTTGAGCATTCATCATTTAGGCACAAAGGTGAAATTTCCATCTTGCTGCCAACTTGCATAGCTTTTGCGACTCTCTCCCTCTATTTTTGGATCAAATAGGAATCAAAGAAAATACAAAAACGTTAGGCGCTTGCTTGAATTGACTCAAAACAAGTGATAACACCAAAAAAATAAAAAAGGGACTGCTAAAGAAAACTTGATTTAAATAAAATTGGTTAATTGGACTCATTGCTTGGGGTGAGTAATACCCTCACTTGTATTCATGTTGCATGGGAAGGTCTCCTTCCAAGTGAGTAAAGCGGCTTCGTAAGGATTAGAGCCCAAAACCCAGTTTGTGGTTGCCTTGTGTATCGCCTGGATTTCTGAAGTATTGGCGCTACTATCGTACGTAGACGAGTAGGGCTTGGTCGCCATTGATGACTCTCTATTGTGTAGAGCATCGACCTTGTCCGAAGTATCGAGCATAGGCCACGCCTTCACGGGGGTGTTTGTCTCATCATCTTGCGTCCGAGTAGGGTCTTGCACGCTCACGGGTGATTCCGTCGCGAGCAAGATCCGAAGTATCGGTTTCGCCTATCGGCATCCTCCCTCTTTTCTTTGGCTGAGTAGGGATCCAGGAAGGGTTACAAGGACCTTAAAAAGCGCAGGCTACAGGTTATACACGAGGAGGACAAGTACGAGATTCTTTTTCGGCAGTACTCTCTCTCCTATACGCGTAGCGCTCTAAGGACTCGTTGAAAGATAATTGCCTGAATTCAAGCTAAAAACTACAAAGATAAAAGCCGAACCTTCACGGCTTCATGTGTTGAGTTGGTGAACCCCTTATTTTGTGTTTGATTTGCTAGTTGCATTAAGGTCAAGATCAAAAACACCGCACAATTGTGCATAATTTTGCCCACCTTTCCCCCCTTTTCTTCATTTCTCAACCTTGCTCTTCTCAATAATCAAGATGATGGGAAGGAGATCTCTTATGCCGTCTTTGACGGCACTGCTATCCAGCACTCCTCCCTATTCATCTAGAACAACCTCGAGGAGTCCAGACCCACTCTCTGAGCCTGAGTTCACTTCCACCATGTTCCTTCTCGACCACCCTTCTCCTTCCATCAGTCCAAGAGTGTCAGAGTTTAGTGCAACACAGAGCTCAGAACATTTGACGGCACCTGAGATGGGTTCTTTTGCCTTTTCAGAGAATCCAGCTATGGCAGACAGAGGAGAACACCCAGATGAACATGAGCACCCTCCATTCTTGTACGATCAAGCTGTCATCAACAATTCATTATTAGCATCCCTGGAGACTATGCAGAGACAGATCAGAGACCAGGGAGTCTTCATGGGTGACCTCATGAGGGAGATCGCGCAGATGCGAGAAGGGCGTGAAGATAGACCTGGGGGCGGAGGCGGTGACATACCAGTAGTGGCAGGTGAGGGAGGAGAACCTAACCAGGAGAGGCCGCCACAGACAATTATGAGAGAGTTGCACAATCCAGCGGCATCCCTCACTCATCGACGGATCCGATTCCTTCCCATTCATGGAGACTTCGAGCTTCGCCCACACACTATTCAGCTACTGCCTAAATTTCATGGGATGGCGACCGAAGAGCCACATCTCCATCTACAAGAATTTGAAATGATCTGCAGTACAATTCATGACAGGCTGGTGACTGAGGACACCATCAAGATGATAGCCTTCTCATTCTCTTTGGTTGATAGAGCCGCTTACTGGCTGAAACATTTGGGGAGGTTCGTCGACACTTGGGCAGAACTCCGAACCGCATACTTGAATAAGTATTATCCGCTCGGTCGGACTAACGCAGTACGAGCTATGATCAGTAACTTAACAATGATCCCAAATGAACAATTCCATGAGGCTTGGGATCGCTTCAGAGAGCTCATCGACCGTGTCCACATCATGACATATCCAAGCCCAACTTAGTTCAGAGTTTCTTTTGTGGGCTGGCATCGGAGCTGCAGGGACTAGGAAATGCCTCTTGTGGTGGGTACTATTTCTCCAAAGGTGAAGACGACGTTTGGGCCATCTATGAAGGGATGACAGAGAACTCGACAGTCATGGCCCAAGACAGAGTCTACACACAGCAGAAGCCCCCCCAAGGAGCAGGATTATTTCAGAGGACCGCCCGCATCGATGCCGATCCTCATACTCCGTCGGCAGCCGCAGCCCAAGTCGAATCAGCTGCAGCCGACATGGGCATCATTAGTGAGAAGTTGGACCGTCTCGAGATCCTCGAGAAAAAGCATATGCAAGGACTGGCCCAGATGTACCAGATTACCAAGACAATGAGTGACCTGAAGACGCAGATTCTTTGCGTCCAGGAGGCACAAATGTCTACTCAGCAGCCTCCCAAGTCACGAGCTGATCCCAGCAGTAGCAGCTCAACCCAGCCCTCTGCTTCACACCGCCAGGTCAACCACATTCAGGCAGAGCCGGTCCCGCTGCTACAGCATTACCCGTCGCAGCCACCATCTCAGGATACTCAGATGGTGGTCTATCAGCCTGATCAGCCACTGGCAGTTCTACCTCCACCATCCTTTAAGCAGGAGCCATTGATGGAAGTTAATGGGATATGGTATGACTGGTACCCACAGCCAATCGGGATTCGACGTGATCACCCAGGATTCCGATGGACCACCGGAGGGACCTCTTCCCAGCAGCAGCCTCCGGCTCAAGGACAGCAGCACAGCCAGCAACAGCACCAGCCCCAGTATGCCCACCAGCAGTACCAGCATGGTCCTCGTCCCGCCTATCAGGGACAGCAGTGGAGGCAGCGTCAGCCGCCTCAACAGACATACTCCCATCCTCCCCATTACCAGCAGCAGCAGCCTCATTTCCAGCAGGGAAACACTTCCGGTTCTCAGACGCCCGCCTTTTAGAACCCAGCTCTAGATGACCTTGCCCGCTTGCTTTCTGAACAGCGAGCATCCTTCCGGCAGGAAATGGATGAGTTCCGGCAGGAGATGAGGGATATCATCAAGGGCAAAGCCGCCATACCAGCTCAGATTGAGCCGAATGCGAACAATCTGAAGAGGAAGTCTGAGCAGATACGGTTCACAGAGGATACCTCTCCTAGTGATTATTTAAGTGACATGTCTTCTTTGTATGATGCTGATTTTGTGACTACTAGGAGCGGTAGGATGCCAGCCGGCGGCGTCTCATCTGAGCGACAGCTATACGAGTAACCACAAGCGCCAGATGAGCAGAGTAGCGGTGCTGATGCCGCTGATGATGTTGATGACGGTGGTGCTGATGCCACCAATGATGGAGATCCAGGTGACGGTGCTGAGACCGTCAAGACACCAGATTCAGACGGTGGTGCTGAAGCCACCCTTTTTGATGCAGAGCCAGAGTGCGGTGCTGATGCCGCAAAGACAGGTGCCGTTGGTGGTACTGAGGCCACCACTTCCACTTCGGTTGAGCTCCCACATGTAGTGTTGCCACCTTTTGTATATCAAGACTGTGGTAACAAAAAGAAAAAAATGAATAAAGGAAAGGTTTATGTTTACACTTCAGATCCATATGTGTTGCATGATGATCATTGTATGGATTTTATCCCTTCACAGGCACAGGAACCTATCCCTAGTCCTCCATCTACGGAGGTCCTTACCATCCCCTTCCCTGAAGCACTCCGCTTGGCGAAGGGGAATAAAAGAGAAAATCCAAAAAAGACCCAGCAGGTAGAGTTCAGCAATTAGATTATTGATAGATTCCACATTCAGCTGACTCTACAGAAAGCACTTGAGCACATCCCCCTCTTCAAAAAGAACTTGAAAAAGAAAACTACAGTCCGCAGGAAGAGGAGGAACCACAGAGATCAGATCCATGTGCTTACCCATTCCACTTGCTGCACCATTCAGAATAAATTGCCAGCCAAGAGACTGATGCAGGAGCTCCTTATGTCAGATGCGAGATTCAGGAGCAGCAGTTTGATCGTACTCTATTAGACAGCGACTCTTCAATTAACCTTCTTCTTCGGAGCAGGACAGTCCTTCAATTTGCTGATAGGTCGACTAAGAGGCCGAAGGGGTTACTGAGAGACGTGACCGTTACCATTTAGGGCTTGAAATTCCCCGTGGACTTTGTTGTATTGGGCATGGAGATCCCTGAGTCGGTAACCGATGCTCCCATCATACGTGGACGCCCATTCTTGACCACAGCCAAAACGGTGACCGATCATGATAGCGGGAAGGTATGTTTTCGCGTAGAGGGCGAGATCATACAAATAGAGACAATCGAGGAGACTAGAGCGAGAGAATATGCATGCTCAGAACAATCCAGTGATACCGCGCAGATGACAGAGGACGAGCTAGATATCCACCAGGAGTGTGATTTTGTGATGACAGATGATGAATCCAATTGGTACAAGCCCTCGCCCTGCCCGCAGATTCACCATACTTACGCCTTATGGCAGTTGAGAGATTGGAGAGCACACCCATGGACGAGGATACATTTGAGGCTGACAGTTGTGGGACGAGTGGTGAGGCAGATTTTCATTCTTGTTCTTCTAATTCAGATCCCTCGGATTCAGACATTGATTGGGATGATTTCGATGATTATTTGCCGTGTCTGATTCCTTCTGAGCCGACAGCTAGGACGGAGTGCGAGCCAGTACAGTTCATAGAAGATTCAGCAGGGTTCCCTTCGTCAGATTCTCACGAACAGCGAGAGTTCTCACATGCAGACATGGTAGCCTTTACACAGACATATCAGAAGACAGATCTGTCACCTCCCAATTGTCCAGAATTAAAAACCTTGTCGCAGTCGCTAAAGTATAGATTACTTGCGGGTGAGCCAGATATGCACCCAGTCATTATCTCAGCAAGTTTGACTGGAGAGCAAGAATCTCGTCTGATGGAGAATCTTGAAAGAAACCGGAAAGCAATAGATGGAGTATAGCTGATCTCCAGGGGATTAGTCCGGCTCTGTGCTCCCACCACATCTATCTTGAGGAGGACGCTAGGTCGTCGCGTGAGTTCCAACGACGGCTGAACCCGAATCTTCGAGACGTAGTCATGAAGGAAATATCGAAGTGGTGGAGCGCCGATTTTATCTACCCCATCTCCGACTCCAAGTGGGTTAGTCCATTTACATGTGCTACCCAAGAAGATGGTATCACTACAGTTGTGAGTGAGTCTGGAGAGGAGATAGCTACCCGAGTACACACTTCTTGGAGGGTCTGTGTAGACTACAGACAATTGAATCAGGCTACCAAGAAGGATCATTTCTCACAGCCATTTATTGATCAGATTATCGAGAGGCTAGCTGGGAAGAGTCGTTATTGTTTTCTTGACGGATACTCCGGTTACAATCAAGTGGCCATTGCGCCCGAAGACCAGGAGAAACGACATTCACCAGTCCGTTTGGGACTTATGCTTTCAGACGGATGCCCTTTGGTCTATGTAACGCCCTCGCGACATTCCAAAGGTGCATGTTGTCCATTTTCTCGGACATGGTGAGTGACTGTTTGGAGGTCTTCATGAATGACTTCTCGGTCTATGGCGATGGGTTCGATGCTTGTCTTGACTACCTAGACCGTGTGCTTCAGCGCTGCATTGAGGTTAATCTTGTCTTGTCTTGGGAGAAGAGTCACTTTATGGTGACTCAAGGGACGGTCTTTGGTTATATCATCTCCAACAGAAGCATGGAGGTCGATCCGGCCAAGGTGGATATCATTAAAAAACTCAATCCACCGTCCAATCTGCGTCAATTGCGGTCTTTTCTGGAGCATGTCGGTTTCTACCGACGATTCATTCAGGACTTCAGTCGTATTGCCCGACCGCTTACTGATTTGCTGACAAAAGACAACCAGTTCATTGTAGATGATAAGTGTCTTGCATCTTTTGAGACTCTCAAGAGTATGGTTGTCACGGCTCATGTCCTTCAGCTACCCGATTGGTCTCTTCCATTCAAGATCATGACGGATGCTTCTGATTTTGTCGTAGGGGTTGTGCTTGGACAAAGGAGGGATGGTTTGCCGTATGTCATTCACTACGCCAGCCGGACTTTGAATGCCGCTCAGCGGAATTATACTGTGACAGAAAAGGAGATGCTCGCCGTAGTCTTTGCTTTGGATAAGTATAGATCATACATTCTCGGATCTAGAGTGATTATATTCACATATCACACCGCCATCCGGTACTTAATGGCCAAGAAGGATGCCAAAGCACGTCTTACCAAATGGATCCTTATACTCCAGGAATTTGATATTGAAATTAAGGATAAGCCTGGAGTTCAGAATGTGGTGGCGGATCACCTCTCCCGCTTGGAGAATCTTGAGGAATCTGAGCTCAACGCACATATTACAGAGACATTCCCAGATGAGGCGATCTTGACGATCACCTCGCTCCCATGGTATGCCGACATTGTAAACTATCTTGTTGCCAAGACGGTTCCACAAGGTTGGCCCAGGCAGAAACTCGAGACCTTCCTGACGAAGGCCAAGTTTTACCATTGGGAGGATCCCGTCCTTTATCATGAAGGAGGGGATAGCATCTGTAGGAGGTGCATTCCTCAAGATGAGCAGCATAGCGTCCTCACATACTGTCATAAGCTTGAGGCAGGAGGACATCATTCTGGGAGACGGACAGTACAGAAGGTGCTTCAATCCGGTCTTTGGTGGCCTACTCTCTTCAAAGATTCAGATGAGTTCGTGAAGAAATGTACTGACTGTCAGAAGATGGGTACTTGCGGACAGAGAGACATGATGCCCATCAACCCATTCACTTTTGTGAGGTTTTTGATGCATGGGGTATTGATTTCATGGGCCCATTTCCTAAGAGTCAGGGGTTTGAGCACATTTTGCTCGCTGTAGATTATGTCAGCCGATGGGTTGAGGTCATCCCCGCCCGAGCCACAGATGCTAAGATTGTGTGTCGATTTTTGAGGAAAAATATCAAAATATCATTTCACGGTTCGGGGTACCTAGAGTCTTGATTTCAGACGGGGGGTCTCACTTTATCAATGACAATGTTAGGGCCCTTGCAGACGAGTTCGGCATTGACCATCGTGTTGCTACGTCGTATCACCCTCAGACTAATGGTCTTGTCGAATTATCGAACAAGGAGATCAAGACTATCTTACAGAAGGTTGTCCGCCCAGACCGAAAGAATTGGTCACAGCTTTTGGACTCAGTCTTGTGGGCCCATCGGACTTCCTTTAAGAATCTATTAGGGACATCTCCTTTTCGTCTCGTCTATGGCAAGTCGTGCCATCTATCAATGGAAATCAAGCATAAATCACTTTGGGCAGTTACTGAATTATTATTGGATCCCGAGAGTATAGGAGAACAGAGGAGAGCAGAGTTGGCAGCCCTGAAAGAGTTGAGAGATACAGCCTTTTCTAGCAGCCTACAGTATAAGGAAAAAGTGAAGACATGGCACGATTCTCATATCAGCCATAAACAGTTTGAGTCAGATCAGCGCGTATGGTTGTTTGATTCCAGGCTGAAATTATTTCCAGGGAAATTATAGAGCAAGTGGAAAGGTCCGTATGTGGTCAGGAAGGTACATGACAATGGTAGCATTGATATATCCGAGCAGTCATCTTCCTCTACCTTCCGTGTTAACGGTCAGCGCCTGAAGCTATATCTAGACCATGATCCGCCGACCGTTGACGTTGCCCCCATTCTTCTGGTATGAGATGCGCTCTTTGACTCATATCACTTGTATCTCATACATGGTGATCAATTCCATCTTCCGCGGTATAGATCCATCTGTCCATATCATTCTTTCATCTGTTGATATTTTCTCTTCTTTTCTTCTTTTCCTTTTTTATTTTCTTTATCTATCAAAAAGGTGTCGCCCCTTGTTGTCAGTTTCTACACTTAGGACGTACTTTGTCCTAAGTATAGGGGGTGTGCCCTCTCCGAGTTTCTCTATTCTTCGATCATCTCCATTGTCTCCTCTTCTTGTCTATACTTAGGGATATCTCACCCTAAGTATAGGGGAAGACAATCCGAGTACGATGTTCATTCCCACCCTTGACCCTCCTTGCGTTATGTACAGTCTGCTATACTTAGGATTATTGGATCCTAAGTATAGGGGGACGGTCAACTTCTCATTCGATTATTCATTTGTTCATTCATTTCTTTATTTATTCTTTAGACTTTTCTATACTCAGTACGAGTTATGTCTTCCCTTTTCTCTCCGATCTATGAGGACATAGCTCAAGCTAAGTATAGGGAGGTCGTATATACTACGTATATACTTTAGCCATAACTCGTACTTTCATATTTTCTTAATAATATGGCTAATAATTCATTAAAAACCTTAATAAAAAGATGTGGTTATTCCTCAAATTCTTTTTGTATTTACTGATTAATAAATCAGGTGAAAATATTTTTTTGCAAAATGTTTTAAAATCTTTGTGAAAAAACTTTTGAAAACTATTTTGAAAACGTTTTGTTACATGTTTTCAACCTTTGTAAGAACATTTTGGTTTGTAAAATTTATTTTCTTTGTGTGAAATAAAAATGTTTGAAAAACGATTTGCAAAATGGTTTGAAAAATGGTTGCCAAAATATTTTGAAAAATCTATCTATACTGTTTGAAAACCTTTGCAAAATGATTTTCAAATTTGTGTACATGTTTGTAAAATGTTTGTAAAAATTATTTTGAACTATAGTTGAAAAACCTGTGTCAAATAAGTTTGAGGAATACATACATCACACCTAAAATTCTTTATTATATATACCTATAAAATTGATCACTTACCCCTGTAAATTCTTAAAATCCACTTCTTGTATATATAAGAAGCACTCCCGTGTAAATATTTGTACCTAGCTTTTAGCCGAAATCTTTTTGTTTTCAAAAATACCAAAAAACATTTGCAAAATTAAAATCCAATAACATTTGAAAAATCTTTTGAAAAATATAAAAAAAATGCATATGCATCATCTTTTCAAAAAAATCCATAAAAAGTTCAAAAGCTTGAAAATTGCATCACAAAAATATTTTCTGTATTCTGCATATCATTTGCATAGCATTAGCATTTTTCGAATTGAGTTTGATAGTTGAACGAGTCTAAGTAAAATCCGGAGATTGAAGCTTGATTGGACCTTAAAATTTACCTAATAACAAGAACCTTATAGGAACTGGGTTTGAGGTACTTCAGGTCTAGTTGACTTAATTCTTTGAGGATCACGAGACTTGGTTCAATGGATTCTTGACTGCCTAAGTAGAGTATTTCGGAACACACGCACGACTCTTGTTGATAATGACCTAACTTGGACACCTGCACCTTTCACATGGCTCAACTCAGTTGGAGTGGTGAGGGGATTGGATTTGACGGTATGAGACGCACACAAGTGGAAACACTTGTCCTCCTCTAGGGAGGGAAGTGCACCCCAACTCGTCCAGTGATGAGGAAAGTCTAAAGACAGGAGAGTGTGGGTTGCAATAAAGCTTCAAAAGAGGGATAGTCTACTGGCTCAAGAGGAAAAACTCCTTATGTAAATGCTGTTGTGAATAGTAATTCGAAAAAAAATGGTCAGGCATGTACAAAAATAAATGTCTGCGAAGTATGTACATATGTTGTAAAGCCAATAAGCAAGCTTGAATTCCAAAGTCAAATCATGTGAGCCTGCAGCTGGATGACTTGACTACACTGGTCTTGCATCCTAGGATATGTAGCTACACTGACTACCGTCCATTCTTCTCTTTACCCCCTCCTCTTGCGTTGGTTGCCACTTGAACTTAGAAGGGAATACCTCGCTCCTCGAGGAAGGAGTTATTGGATTGGAAATCATTGGGTTGCCATGCTGGAGAAGTCAGTCTCTTTGTCATTCTAGTTGGGGAGAGCCACCATCACTGACACTGTACGAGTCAGATTCATAGTCGTAAGGGTTTGCGTATGAGTTGAAATATTTCTGACTTGGTTATTGAGGAGACTTGAGCAAAGTGTTGGGATTCTCAAGGATTGTTGGATTTCAGATTCAGTTCTCGTTAAGGTTCCGACCGCACTAAAACTCCAAGGGTCCGACTTAAGCTCCAAACTTTGATTTTGTGAAGGCAAGTTTGATAATTAAATTTCAATCCACCTTCTTCTTTTTCTTTTCTTTATTTTTCTTTCTACACTTATTGCATAAGTGTTTGCTAGAGACTAGCAAAGGTAAAGTATAGGGGGATGATGAATCCACATTTCATCATCTTTATTCTATCATTTTGGCCTCAAAAACCCTAGTAAATGCGTGTAAATATCTTAATTCCCGCATCTTAGCATTCATGAATGTGCATGTAAATAGTATATAAAATACTGTAATTAAAGCCAAAATTATAGAATAAATAAAAGAAAAGAAAAAGAATAAAATATTGTAAATATTTTATGACCCGAAACCCCGAGACCTAGGCATCTCGATGAATAGGTCGATAAGGAATAAAGTAGGAGAGATAAGGGTCAGAATACAATAAAAATCCCTAATAGTTTATTCATTCTTTCTTCATTTTGGGACCTATTTTTGGTTCCACTTTCTATACCTCAAATAAAGAAACTTTGTATATGAAAGTTGTAGATAATTGTTGGGAAAAATGAGCAAGTTGTTTTATTCCATAAGCCCTATGCTCTCTTATATAGGAGAGTAGCCTATGGGTAAATTACATAAAGTAGACAACTGAAAAACAAAATAACGAAGAGGTACAGGTACTCTATATGCGTCAACACTCCCCCTCAAGATGGAGCATAGATATCAATCATGTTCAGCTTGGACGCACACTTCTGGAATGGACCTCGAAGTAATGCCTTGGTGAATATATCAGCAGTCTGATTCTCTGATGAGACGTGAGATGTAGCAATGAACCCCTTCTGAATCATGTCACGTATGTAGTGACAGTCAACCTCAATATGCTTGGTCCTCTCATGGAAGGCTGGGTTGTTTGCAATGAACAAGGCGGCCTGATTGTCACATTCCAACATCATAGGAAGTGGTATATCAAGACATAGATCTGTAAGTAAGGATTTCACCCACATCATTTCTGTGCTAGCCTGGGCCATAGCCTTGTATTCGGATTCAGCATTGGATCTAGCTACTACTGTCTGTTTCTTGCTTCTCCACGAGACTAGGGCATCTCCAACATAGACTGCAAATCCTGAGGTGGACTTCCTGTCCTTGGGGCATCCTGCATAGTCTGCATCAGCATATGCTGTGATAGAGATCTCCTTTCCCTTCTTAAATAGCAAGCCTGCACCTGGAGATGATTTTAGATATCTCAGAATCATGTGTATTGCATCCATATGGACCTGACGTGGTTGCTCCATGAACTGGCTCACACGACTCACTGCAAATGATATATCAGGTCTAGTGATCGTGACATACAGTAGTTTGCCTACCTGTTCTATGTACTTTCTCTTGTCCACCTCTTCCGTGTCATCATCATAGAGCTTCATGCTGGGATACATTGGTGTCTTAGCAGGTCGACACTCTAGCATACCTGTCTCACTCAATAGATCTGTAACATATTTCCTCTGCGACATTACTAATCCATATGGATTTCTAGCAAACTCCAGCCCCAGAAAATATCTAAGGACTCCCAAGTCCTTGGTGACAAATTCTGTTCCCAGCCTTTCTTTCGCCTGCTTAATGCCCTGCTCATCATCTCCTGTAATCAAGATATCATCAACATAAACCATGATTACAATCATACCTCTAGCCGTCTTCTGTACAAACAAGGAATGATCAGCATTGGAGCGTTTATATCCTTGTTTCTCAACAAGATCTGAGAGCTTCTGAAACCACGCTCTGGGGCTCTGCTTAAGGCCATAGATGGCCTTATGTAACCTGCATACCTTGGAACACTCCCCCTCAACAGCAAACCCAGGTGGTTGTTGCATATAGACTTCCTCCTGCAATTCGCCATATAGGAATGCATTGTTCACGTCCAGCTGATAAAGCGACCAATCTCTAGCAACTGCAACTGATAACAAGATTCGCAGAGTAGAATGACGTGCCACAGGCGAGAATGTGTCAAGGTAATCCACCCCGTATGTCTGTGTGAAGCCACGTGCAACAAGGCGCGCCTTGTACCTGTCAATGGAGCCATCTGCATTGTGCTTCACTGTAAACACCCACTTGCAGCTCACCGGGTTCACATCTGGAGGTATAGGAATCAAGCTCCAAGTTCCTCTGGACTGAAGTGCCGCCATTTCTTCTTCCATTGCTAGCCGC
Source organism: Ottelia alismoides (assembly GCA_037367405.1). Taxonomy (NCBI): domain Eukaryota; kingdom Viridiplantae; phylum Streptophyta; class Magnoliopsida; order Alismatales; family Hydrocharitaceae; genus Ottelia; species Ottelia alismoides. The sequence continues at coordinate 934,187 of JAZKJV010007248.1, read as the reverse complement.
CATCTAGGATCCTGCAGAGCATCATGATGATTCCGTGGAATGTCTGTAGCTGAAAGTGCCATAGCAAACGACCTGAAGTCTCCAGACAGCCTCTCAAAAGACACGACTGCCGATAATGGATATTTGGCACAGCTTCTCTTCGACTTCCGTAGAGCAATTGGAACATCCAAATCATCTGTATTCTCATCTGGCTCCTGCACTATATCCTGCTCAGAAATGTCGTCAGATCCATCAACATTAATATTTTCACTACATACCATAGGCGAGCTAGTTGACGGGTTAGGAACATGAGCTGGAGGAGGCCTGCGGGTGTAATGGAACGGTAGCGGTGAGACAAGAGGTGGTTGTGGTGGTGGTGGTGGCGGTGGTGGTTGTGGTGTAGGTGGTGTTGTCGGCATCTGAGGTGGTGGTGTCATGTATATGGCATCAGGAGGTATAGATGGTAGCTGCTTGTCTCCTGATGGTGAAAAATACATAAAGATTCAAAAAATGTAACATCTGCACTGATCATATACCGTCGACGCACAGGATCAAAACACTTGTACCCCTTTTTGAGTTCTGGAGTACCCAACAAAGACACACTTGACAGCCCTAGGAGAGAGCTTGTCAGTACCCGGCGACAACTGATGGACGAATGCAACCGACCCAAACACACGAGGAGTAAGAGTGAACAGATCCTTGTCAGGATGAATGAGTGAAAACGGAATATGTTCATTCAAGACAGACGAAGGCATACGGTTGATTAGGTAACATGCAGTGAGAACTGCATCACCCCAGTAGGAGTAGGGAACATGATTCTGTATAAGAAGCAATCCCATTCTGTTGAGATGTATGAGCACAAGATGTTTGGTGAATAATCCCTTTTGAGGAGTAGTAATTGGCCAGAATGTTGGTACACAACTCTAAAGCATTATCACTTCTCAAACTTGACAGATGTGGAGAAAACATTTTGTATTTCATTCAGAAAATGGATAATAATATTTCCTGCTTCAGATTTATTTTTCATCAGAAACACCCATGACACTCTAGAGAAATCATCCACAAATACAATATAAAACCTGTGTCCCTGATGATCGGGAACACGACTCGGACCCCAGACATCGATATGAAACAACTCAAACTTGGAGTTACTACTCCGACCTGGACGACTGGGAAAGGACGACCTGTGATGCTTTCCCAACTGAAACGCCTCACACTGAATAGGTGTGTGAGAGAGACCATAGGGTAGAACTTGACGCAACTTCTGAAGCGGTAAATGACCAAAACGCAGATGCCATAATAAGGTTGATACTTGTCCCAAAGACGAGGATGAGGTTCCAGCAAAAGTAGTCTGATTCAGGCGGTAGAGGCCTCATTGCTCATAGCCACGACCAATCACGTTGCACGTATGGATGTCCTGAAAAATCAAAGAAGATGGATCAAAAATTGCCCGACAATGTAAATCCTTCGTAATCTGACTAATTGACAATAGATTCATTGAAAAATCAGGTGCATGTAGCACGTTCTTGAGCTGCATAGAAGATGTCAATCTAACTTCCCCCTGACCAATGATGGGGGAATGAGTGCCATTGGCAATCACTACTGTCCGACCTGGAGGGATCTGAGTGTATCCTGAAAGCAGACTCTGGTCGCCACATAGGTGATGTGTAGCGCCCGAGTCCATAATCCATGGTAAAGTATCTGATCT